>JAHKKF010505767.1:0-71389 GCA_019740295.1 Labeo calbasu
TCTCAGTTTGATAAAGTTTACACTAACTGTAGACTGAGGCTCTTGCAGATCCTAGTAAGCAGCCTATCCAGAGTAGACAGCACTTTTGGGCATCACAGTGGTTGCAAGTCTTACCCTCTCGCTCTCCAGTGATGGACACACTGGCGGGAATGTCCGTCATCTCCCCCAGTTCACTCGTTAGATCCACAGCTGTTGAAGTGGCCTCTCTCCCCGGCCAGGAAGAGGTTTGTTTTAAACCATTTTTTCGAGTTAAAAAAGTTTCAGTAATCAGTGGGTTATCGGTGTCCGTGTCTGGAGAGTAAGTTTCGGCAATCACAGTATTCAGGACAAGCAGAAAGACCGTGAAAACCACACGGCAAGCGCGTCTCCCTACACACGTTTCCATTATAAAAGCGACCGGGCGGACTTCCTAATAAATAAAACGCCAAAGAGGTCCGGGTCACCATCGGAAAGCGAGTCCCTTTAACAGTTTCCCATGAGTAAATTCCTTATGTTGGTTTTAAAGTTGGAGATGAACACTTTAGGGTTATATTTCATGCAGCGAGAGTTAGAAACCGGAGCAGTGGGTGACTCCTCCCCTCGGGCAGGCGATAGCGGTTTCCACCCCATTCCTCTGGATGAACGCACTTTCACAAATGTGTGATCGGTTCAGCTAGATATGACAGTCAGATGATGCCACAACAGGTGGGATTCTTATTTTTTCCTCTCTCAAGTCTAAATCAATCTCAAGTTTGCATTAACACTACTCAAAATAATTTGCTTCCCACTTTTTTTTATACTTTTATGCATTCAGAAATGGGAGAAACACGTTACATAACACGTTAAGACAACGCAGCCTGACAATTATTTTTAAAAATGTTTGGTATTTCCTGGCAACATGAGTGAGCATAAAACAGAGCTGACCTTTATACAAATGAGCAGGGACACTGTTGCTTGCCACCTTAAATAGAAATGTAATCACAGCAGTTTATTCATTGTTAGTGTGTGAACTGCACTTCACTGTTGTGTTAGAGTTCTCATTTAGCAAGCAAGGCTTCCTGGGTTCAAATCCCGACCTTACATACAATTAGTCCTGGATTGACAGTTTACTATGTAGTTTAACTGTATGAGAAAAAGCAGCTATTGATTCTCATGCTAAATCATTTTTTGTTTACTAAGAAAAAGTAAGTTCCAAGAAGTTTGGAACAACTGATTGCAGAAGCTGCAACTTGATTGAACATACAAGCAACATGCAAACAGGTGTTATTTTCCTAAAATAATTGTGCATTTCTTTTTGCTTTTTTTTTTGGAAGACCTAACTTGGCCAGTGGCATGCGCATGGCAACTTCTAAGTGTTATGAACTCAATGAGGTCAAGCAAAATAAAAGACAAAATTTACTTAGAATCTGAAAATTAAACACCCATGGTGTACATTAAACCTTTTATAAGTGGCACAGCGAATTAATTAATTACGCATGATTGCACATTCCCAATTTTCAGACAAACATTATTCATTTCCTTCGGACTTTCCAGGAATATAAAGCTTACTCCTTTGAGTACTACCTGACAAATGCTTTAAATAAACATATTCAAGTGGTGCTCAGTTCAGTGATCAGTCAAGATCATTTAGTCCCATGTGTCCACTGTTTCAGTCCAGCTGGTTAGCAGGGCACAGTTTTTATATGGTCAGTTGGACTGAGGATGGACTATCTTGTCTGTGGTCGTGATAAAGGAGGAGTGATGGTAACGATCACGGAAAGCAAAGTCTGCATTTTCCTCTGTCAACTGCCTGGTTTCCATGCCAACAGCTGACAAAGAGGGTGTCACCACAATCTGGTCCTGAAGGGCTCCATCTCGCCTTAAGAAGAAAGGCAAATGATTGGTGATGTGAGGTTCGATTTTGTGTATATTCGTAGTTCTAATCACAGCATCCACAATGGACTTGCATAACAGTAATTTGTTTGAAAGTGCTTTATTCGGTTTTAAATTGAGGAACTTTTCTAACAATGCATTTATCAGCATTTATCGGAAATAAAAAGCTTTTGTAACATTATACACTATACCATTCAAAAACTTAAGTCAGGATGCTTTAAACTGATCAAAAGTGATAAAGACATTTATAATGTTACAAAGATTTCTATTTCAGATAAGTTCTTCTGAACTTTCTATTCATCAAAGAAACCTGAAAAAAAAATCTACTCTGCTGTTTTCAACATAACAATTATAAATGTTTTTTGAGCAGCAAATCAGAATATTAGAATAAATCTCTGAAGGATCATGTGACTGGAGTACCAATGCTAAAAATTCAGCTTTGAAATCACAGGAATAGATTACATTTATAAAATATATTCAAATAGAAAAGAGTTATTTTAAATAGTAAAAATATTTCAGAATTGTACAGTTTTTGCTGTACTCTGAATCAAATAAATGCAGGCTTGGTGAGCATAAGAGACTTCTCTAAAAAAAAAAAACATAAAAAATCTTACTGTTTAAAAACTTTTGACTGGTAGTGTAGCACAGACTGTTTTTCTTGTCTAGGTAGGTGGTTTTTGACCACGCAAAGCTGCAATAAGGACCCTATTTAATGTTGAAAAGTCAAGTCTGCCTACAGAAGACTATGTAACATACCTCCCCAAATTATGCAGCGAGGTCTTAAGCCACCTGAAGAAACTGAAGTGAGCTGCTGCACCTGTGGGAAGAGAATGTAATTTTATATTTCCTGACAAGAAAAGTCAAGTAGTGCTGTCAATAGATTTAAAAAAACAAATGAACTAATCACACATTTTTCTGAAATTAATTGTGATTAATCAAAGTTTTTAAATATACTTTTATACTGCAAAACAACATAATTGTTAAAACATCCTAAAGACAGTATATTTTTAATATTTGTTAATTTTTTTTTTCCTAAAAAATAACAGCTTCCGTGAATTTAAAACAATGTTCACATAAACCCAATATTTACCTGTGCCCTTCCAGCAAGTAGGAAATACACAGAAACTGAATAAAGTTATCAAACAATAAATACTAAATTAAATATAGATAAATCCTTAAAGCTACAAAAGTTATTGATTTCCTCTTTTTTCTTTTGATGTTTGATTTATAGAAGTCACAGCAACTGGCTTATTAGGTTATTTGGCTGCTATTACTTTAAGAGCTGCCGCTTTTAAACGTGATGCGGATCTGACATGCAAGCCTGTAATTTAATTTGCACTGTAATATGAAATGATACAGGCTACAGCGTGTCACCACATTTGTGCGTGCAACTGAAGCGTTTGTGCTAAGAGCACAGTATAACAGCTGACAGGACAGGTAAATTTGTTTTAACTGACATATGCCTGACAACATCTCATCTGACCGTAGTTCACTGTTATTCTATAGAAGCTCCTTCGTCATATGTTAAAATAGTTTTAACGCAGTTAAACTGGAAAAATGAATTGGCTGCTTTAAATGCGCAAATTTTGACAGCACTACTTTTTAAGCTATTTAAGCTACTTTTAAGTAAAATATAAGCAGTGTGTTTCCTAAGTGTTTTTCAGACAATTTTCTGTTTATTTTGAGCAACTGGGGCTCTTTCTCAAAACGTCTCAAAGATTATTCAAATCAGTAAAAGTTAGGTACAATTACAATTACCTGTTGGCAGACCTGGGCTTGTTGTTCCAATGTAGAGAAAGAGTAAAAGAGCAGCTGTAATGTTAATCAAGGCGTACATCCACTGGATAACGAACATTATCATAAATGAGCACAATGCCTAAAGACAGACAAAAACAGCATTAAAGATTTTGAGCTTACAAGCTTATTGCATACATGATACATGCTGGTTCATTTTTGCCAAACTTACACCAACTAACGAAACCCAGTGGTTGCAAAATCGGGCATAGACTGAACCCTGGATTGATCTTATTTCTGATCCTTCAAGATTAGTTTCTGAACCTGTGAAAGAAAAATATATAAGGTGAAATACAGATTTTGATCACTTTTGTAACATTTTGTGAAGAGTTACGTACCATTTCTGTCTATCGGCTCTCTTGGGAGCTGTTCAAGTTCAACTCGTCCAGAATTAGGTAAAGACTGCTTCCTCTTGGCTTCTGTTGTAAGGTCACACTCCATAAGTCCTATCTGGCTACTGGTATCATCATCTAATCCAGCAGTTTGTTCTGGCTCCCTCTCATCTTTTCCTTCATCTAATGGTCCATTGCTGTTCAAGTCCAATCCAAAACTGTTCATCAGCATTTCTTTAGCTGGAATCTTTGACTTCCTGCCCCGGGTCTTGGAGGCAGGAAAAGAAACTCTCTGTTCATCGGCTGTGTCCGTGCTGGGCAATGAAAATATTTGGTCCATGTCTTTGGTGAACTCTAGAAGTGTGCCGTTCACAGGTTCACTGATGGCTCCGCTGCTGCCGTAACGGGGGTGATTGCTGGACACGAGTGACTTTCTGGAGCTTGACCTCCTGATCAGTGTCGTTCTTTGCTGGACTTGCAGCTCATGGGTTTTCACTACACAGAAATAGCAATAATCAATTACGCTGTAGGTTAGCATGAAGTTGATGGTGACGATGGGAGCCAGTACATTGACCTGGCCGATGAAGATGAAGGCCATGGAGATCAAGCTGGTCAGACAGATGGCAGCCACAGGCGTCTTATTGGGCCCACGCTGTAATTCATTAAAAGATAAGAGAAGGGTAAATCTTTGGCTGTTTACTCACTACATAGACACCTCATAAGGAAGGATCTAAACTGAAATGGAATCTTATGTTAATTTAGATATTATATTTATATTTAAACGTTTTTTTCCTGTGTTTGTCAAAATGCATTGGGATTAGAAATTTAAAAAAACCCAGTTTAAAATTTTTCATACACTTGATTCTTAATACAGTGTTGTTACCTGAATGATCCACACCTGTGTTTTTTTTATTTAGTGATAGTTGTTCATGAGACCCTTGTTTGACCTAAACGGTTAATCTGCCTGCTGTTCTTCAGAAATATCCTTCAGGTCCCACAAATTCTTTGTTTTTTCAGCATTTTTGTGTATTTGAACCCTTTCCTACAATGACTGTATGATTTTGAGATCCATCTTTTCACACTGAGGACAACTGGGACACTCATTTGCAACTATTAAAGAAGGTTCAAATGCTCACTGAAGCTTCAGAAGGAAACACAATGATTCAGAGCCGGAGGGTGAAAACTTTTTGAATTTGAATATCAGGGTAAATTTAACTTATGTTGTTTTCTGGGAAACATGTAAGTATCTTCTGTAGCTTCTGAAGGGCAGTGCTAAAATAAATTAAAAAAAAAAATTTATTTAAGCAAAATAAGAAACATATACACATCTTTATTCTGTTTAAAAGTTTACACCCCTGGCCCTTAATGCATCATTTTTCTTTCTGAAGCATCAGTGAGCATTGAACCTTTTGTAATAGTTGCATATGAGTCCCTCAGTTGTCTTCAGTGCGAAAAGATGGATCTCAAAATCATACAGTCATTGTTGGAAAGGGTTCAAACACAGAAATGCTGAAAATACGAATTTGTGGAACCTGAAAGATTTTTCTGAAGAACAGCAGGCAGTTTAACTGTTCAGGACAAACAAGGGACTCATGAACAACTATCACTAAACAAATAAAACACAGCTGTGGATCATTCAGGTAACAACACAGTATTAAGAATCAAGTGTATGTAAACTTTTATACGTAATTTTTATAAATTAATTATACTGTTTACACTTGTGGACTATATGTAAACATCTTTTATGTGGAATATCTTATTCAGGTCAGTACTAAATAAAAAAATAAGAATTGTGTATGATCACCTCTTATTTTGGTAAAATAAATAACATTTTGCAGATTCTCCAAGGTGTATGTAAACTTTTGACCTCAACTGTAGTCATGTCTCCTTCATATACTTCACAAGTTTTATTAACCTTTTACAAGTTCACATTATGGGTTTGGCTCCTGTGCCCTCATTTTTTTCACACTCTGCAGGTTATGTAATAAACGAGTAGAAGTATTCAGTTAAAACATCCCAAAAAAGACAATATCTCTCATGTCACCTCAGACCGGTCATTACCCAGATCCCTTAAATTTCTGGGATGGAGGCGCTACTGCTACTGGCTGGCACAGCTCCAGATCCACCAGGGTTGGTCTTTTCTGTGCTTCCTGCATTTGTTCTGGGACTTTGATTCAGGGCGAGATGTCTCGGGTGAGCTTGTAGCCCATGGAGAGGGGTCAGACAGAGCTCAGGCGAGGGAAAGGGTGTGCTGTGCTTTTTGAAAGCCACAATTGTTACAATTCATTCCTTGGCGTTTTTTCGAGTGCACTCTGGCACACTATAATTAGGAATCCATCCTGTCGTCTATGGAGCTACTCATTGAGCATAAAAAGTAAACAATTCATTAAAGTGGCACAAAGTGCATGAAAAACAAATGTTTAATTTCACTCGTTATCCTAAGTGAATTGATAATGTCTGATCATTTGTTACGATAAGAATGTCACTGATTTTCAGATGGTTTATGATCACGATAGCTTTAGTTTTGATATATCAACATCTAAATAAAAGGACCTTACAAAAGCATAAAACCACACAGTCTTGGATTTTCCGTTTTGAAAAAAGCCACAATATAAACACATTAATATGATTATCATCTTCCTATAAGCACCCACCCCTTTCCCAAGAAATCCAAGAGCTGGGATGACTCTTTCCTGCGCGATACACTGGAGGATCCTGGGTGCACCGTACAGGCCGCCCATGCAGGAGGCCAGGGAGGAGATGTAGAGGCCCAGCAAAAACAGGAAACCAACCAAGGAGACCTGGGAAAAAAACAAACAGAGAGGGGAAGAGAGTGTAGAGGGCTCCACCCAGCTCTGTTCCGCTTGGCCAGACTGAAAAGAGCTTATAATGTGTTGAAAGTAAATCAAAGAAACAATGTGTAATCTGACAGAACCCATAATGAGAGAGTGGGCACTTACAAATAATACAGTACAATGATTATGTGTATGAAACCTCAACTTCAGTAACGTACAAAATGCACCTTTTTTGTATATTTAATATAATATTTAACATGCATTGTTTTGTATGTAGGGTGTTAACCCCAAAACACCACAGGCCACATTAAGAAACAGCTGTGGGTCAGCCACAACCAGGCTACAGCTTTACGCATTCATAAACTATGTAGCTTACTTCAGCAGCTTGCTGTAATCTATGCTGACTGGCAGCTGTGGCTATCGGGCCAAACGTCAGGGTATGTGCAAGGTCAGTGCACAACTGGGCTCCGTTCTCTTTCGAAAACTTATACCAGCTGTAGCATTCAGAATGACCTCAAATGCCTGTGCTATGAGAGCCTGCAGACGGGCGGAATGACATTAGCATGACAATAAACGCAAATGAAACATTTTATCTGTGACTAATGTCTAATAGTCTCACTTTCAGTTGAGACAATGAGCCTCAATAGTGGGAAAACCCATGGAAGATGGCCATCTTCTGAAGCCTGTAATAACATCAGATTACCTTTTCCGCTATTAAGAAATCGTAGCGCAGCGCCTCTCTGGTGCAAATGGCTCCCAGTAAGAACACAAAGACGAGATACAGGAACCACCTGTGGATTCCCACAATACACAAGAGTCATTCATTCTATTTATAGAGAAATTATGTAACAAGAACTCTAATAAATAAATAAATACAATTTACAAAATAAATTATAGAATATATATATATAAAACTATATTCAAATAACTGCTGTCTTTTCATCAAATACTGAAAAAATTAGCAGCACAACTGTTTTCAGCATTGATAATAAAATGAAATGTTTCTTGAGCTCCAAATCAGCATACAAGAATCATGTCTGAGTGTAATAAAGTTATTTTAAACTTTAATATTTCACATTATTACAGTTTATACAGTATTTTTTGATCAATAAAGCTTTAGTGCTGTCTATCAATTTAAAAAAATTAACCAATTAATCACACATTTTTTCTGAAATTAATTGCAATTAATCGTGATTAATCCCACCTAACATTAAAGTTTTTAAATATACTTTCATATTGCAATAATTTCACATTCAGTCTTCAAAATAATGTAAAAACAACATAACATGACTGAAGGTGAGTATCACTGATACCAGTATTACTAATGTCTCTAGGAAACTGTTCTTTTTTCCTAATATTTAACCATTGACTATCACCATTCAACATTACAGTATAATTTAGAGTTATCAATTTTAACATTTATTATACTTTAAAAAATCATTTCTAATTTCAGTGAATTTAAAACAATCTTTACATAAACCCATTATTTACCTGTGCCCATCAGAAAGTAGGAAATATACAGAAACTGAATAAGGTTATTAAACACTAAATATTACATTAAATAAAGATAAATCATTAAAGCTACAAGGTTATTGGTCTTCTCTTTATTCTTTCATTCCTTGATTAATAGACATCACAGCCGCTGGGTTATTAGGTTATTTGGCTGCTATTACTTTAAGAGCCACTGGTGCTGAACGTGAAGCAGTTCTGACACGCATGCTTGTAGTTTCATTTGTGCTTTAATTTGAAATGATACACACTACAATGTGCACCGCCGCATTTGTGTGCGCAATTGAATTATTGTTTTTCCCACACTGATATATCATACACTGTTTATGCAGTGCATGAAGGCCTATTGTGAATCTGTTTCTCATATTTTCATTTTGGCGCCTGCTCTGACATGTGTGTACAGTCAACACAAACAGAGGCTAGAGATGAACAAAGGAAGAATTAAAGATTATTTCTGTGGTGGACAGATACATACGAGGTGCAGACTGCGGCAAGAGTTCCCACGGGGATGTTGTGCTCGGGCCTCTGGAGATCTGAGCTCATGTTGAATCCCGCCATCACACCTACACACACACACACAGAGGCTTACTGTGAAAACAAGACTGGAGACAAGGGGCCATTGAAAACCTGAACAACAGACAGAAGTACATATCACAGCTCACTTGAAACACCTTCCTGACTTCTAACAGGAGCAAAAATAAACTTTGATCATGATTAGGGCCTTGTGTTGCTCAAATGAATTGTTCAGTCATTCAGTCTTTGCAAGAGGCAGACGCTAGTTTGTCTTGTGTGTGGTGACACAAGATAGAAAGGGAAATGTGGGTTTCTTACATTTTAGTAACTAGTATTTATCTTATTTGTATATTTACAGTCAGAAGTTTGCATACACCTTGCAAAATATGATTGATTTTAACCAAAATAAGAGGGGTCATATAAAATGCAAGTCATTTTTTATTTAGTATTGATCTGAATAAAATATTTCACATATAAGACGGTTCAAACACTCACTGATGCTTCAGAGGGAAACATGATGCATTAAGAGCCAGGGGGTGAAAACTTTTGAACAATGAAGAGATGTGTATTGTTTTCTTATTTTGCCTTTTTTTCCCATTTTGTTCTGCCCTTCAGAAGCTACAGAAGATACGTACAAGTTTCCCAGAAGACAAAAATAGTAAAATGTACACTCTCACTTAATGCATCGTTTTTCCTTCTGGAGCATCAGTGAGCGTTTGAAGCTTCTGTAATAGTTGCATGAGCCCCTCAGTTGTCCTCAATGTGAAAAGATGGATATCAAGATCATACAGTCATTAAAGGAAAGGGTTCAAATACACAAAAATGCTGAAAAACCAAAGAATTTGTGGGACCTGAAGGATTTTTCTGAAGAGCAGCAGGCAGTTTT
Organism: Labeo calbasu; assembly: GCA_019740295.1. NCBI lineage: Eukaryota > Metazoa > Chordata > Actinopteri > Cypriniformes > Cyprinidae > Labeo > Labeo calbasu. The sequence continues at coordinate 9,681 of JAHKKF010505767.1, forward strand.
AACTGTTGAGGACAACAAGGGACTCATGAACTATCACTAAACAAAACAAAACAAAACAAAAGTTGTTCAGGTAACACCACAGTATTAAGAGTCAAGCGTATACTTTTGACTTCAACTGATGTACAGTATAGCTAATAATGTACAGTACGGCTGCAAGTTTTGAGGCTACTAAAATACGTTATACAGGCCTTTACTTTACTAATGGCAAAAATAAATCCTCATATCAGCATAGTGTCATTTAATCATGGTTATTATATCAGAGTTTAGCCTTTATTGTTTATGTCTGTAAGGTCACCTGTCGCCGCAGGAAAGAAAACCCCAAATACGGTGAAGAAAGTCTCGCCAGCTGTGTAGTCTGGCAGGGTGTTCTTACGCAGCAGATCCTCCGAATAGCCAACAAATCCATGCTCTGCAATAAACACATTCAGCACAAAACAATGTTAGGAAAGACTGTTTATTACAACCTTCAGTTAGACTAAAGCATTAGTGAGTACTTAATGGAAAAAGTCTGCACTGACATGATGATAAAAATCAGATTCATCTCTGAAGTCTCCACTGAGTATATATACGACACAAACATTACACACACAAAGATTTCCTGTAAATTAGAATCTTTGTTATGAAAAGCAAAAGGAAATATTTTGGCCTTTTTGAAAAATCTGATATTTAGACAGATCAGTCTAAATATTTCAAAGCATTAAAACAAATTTCAGAAAACCTTCCCGAAGCAGAATTCATGTTTTAATCTCTCTGCTCAAAACACAGGCTTGAATCATGTGGTGACGACACTTACAAGAAAACATCCTCCTGTGCAAGACCACAAACCAGCATCCATGACATATAATACTGATCTATCGCACACTGATATAATAACCCTTTTCACCCTGAAATCAAAGGGAGGGGTTCGCTGAGGGAATTGTGGAACAGACGTCTGGTTTGAAATATGACAGGTTTGGACTTCATAGCCATGCACAAGCAGAGCCCCGCATGTCTGTGGCTGACCGTCACCGCCCTTTATGTAACAATCCGGGGGGACAGACGCCCCGCCAAGATGCGTGCAAACCAAGGGCCTGCCTTTTTCTTGGGAATGCATGCCAAGTTCAATAGTTCTGCGCCGTGGACATGATGGAGGGAATGCTGGACTAAGCTCTGGGTGTGTTCACAGGCAAACAAAACAATCCAAGAACAGGCGCCGCAGAGCATTTACATAAACAGTACTGAGAGATACCACCATCGTGCTGAACTCTCACACAAGTGGTATTTTCACTCAGGGTGGCAGTTATTAAAGTCTAGATTGCACTGACACTGTATATTTCTGGTGGGTTGTGTACCTGTGTACAAACAACAGTTCATAACGTATAGTAAATGCCACCGAATTTGTTGGTTCACTCAAAAAAAAAAAAAGCACTTACTCACGCTCCCGTCATTCCAAACCAGTATGACTTTCTTTTTTTTAACAGAATTCAAAAGTAGACGTTTGAATAAGGACAAAAACAGCAACATAAATGTAGTCCATACGATTCATTAGCTATATTCCATGACTTCCACACATCATTTTTCACTGATAATCTTCTCTTTGCTCTATCTCTACTTAATATAAAGATACAACAGAGGGAAGATTTTCAGTAAATAATGAAAAGTTAACATAAAACACATGGTTTTAGAACTCCAACTCCAAGGCCCCCTTATCGTCCACAGTATTCAAAGACCCAATGACTTTTTCAGCTGTTTATGATTTACTGGCAAGGATTTTTTTTTTAGCATTTTAACTGATACAATGTCTTTATTACTTACATGACTTTTTTGTGTCTAGAAATCACACCCAAAAATGAAAATTACCCCATGATTCACTCACCCTCAAACCATCCTAAGTGTATATGACTTTTTTCTTTCACACAAATATTATCAGAGTTATATTAAAAATGTTCTGGCTCTTCCAAACTTTATAATGGCAGTGAATGGCTGTTGAGATTTTAAAGTCCAATAAAGTGCATCCATCCATCATTTAAAAAAAGAAAAAAAAAAAAAAAAAAAAAAGTACTCCACATGGCTCAAGGAAGCAAATCCATGCGTTTGTCTAAGAAAAATAGCCATATTTAAATCTTTATAAACCGCAATTTCTAGCTTCCACCAACTGCCATAAGCGTGTACATGAAAAATGGTGTTCTAACAGATGACGCAGGCAAAGCGTAAGCTCCGTTGAGAATATGCTATTCTCACGAGAACCAAGTTTTGTTTACATCAAAGGAAACCAGTTTCCTCTTGGCTTATATTGAAATCCTCCAACATTCAAAATTCAAAATCCTTGTTTTGTACTTCTGAAGCAAAATAAAGCACCGGTCACGAATTAAAAGACATTTATTAACTCCCTGGAGCTGCTTGGAGCACTTTTTATGATGGATGGCTGCACTTTATTGAAGTTCAAAAAAAAAAAAAAAAAAATCAACAGCCATTCACTGCCATTATACAGTAAAGCTTGGAAGAGCCAGAGCATTTTTTTATGTAATTCGAATTGTATTTGTCTGAAAGAAGAAAGTCATATAAGTCATATATAGTAGTCAAGTAGTCAGTTTAAAGTTGTCCTAAGATATGGGTATTGTTTTGGTTTTATAACAACTTTGATAAAAGGTTTTGATCCACTTCAAATGTTGACTACCGTACACCTAGAATGACCCGAGGATGAGTAAATAATGTGGTAAATTGCATTTTTGGGTAAAGTATCCCTTTAAATATCTACGTTTTAAATACCATGGGAATACAAAAATGTTGCTGTAGAGATAAATTAAAATAAGTGATATTTATATTTTTAGTTATTCTGTCTTTTTAATGCTTGTTTTGACTTATTTTAAGTAATTTCGAGGCTTCCTTGGAAATTTGCTGAGGACTCATATGGGGTCCAAATAGGACCACGGTTAAGAACGACAGCTTCAGAAGATTTGAATTACAGCAAACATGTAAAATAGACTATTTTTTTTTTTTTTTACAGATTTATTTTTTGGCATTTTGCCTTTATTATGACATGACCGTTTTAGAAGTGACAGGAAGCGAAGTGGGAGAGAGAGATGGGGGCGGGATCGGGAAAGGTCCTTGAGTCGGGATTCAACACGGGATGCCGAAGCGCAACGGCTCTATGAAGGCACGCTCCCCACAAAGCTATCGGTGCCGACAAAATAGACTGCTTTTAGAATAATTTTATGGTGCTTTTTTCCTTTGTAGGACTTGGCAGTTAACACAAACACAAAAACAGTCAACCCAGACTCATGAGAATACGTGCCTCTATACACATTTCTGCAACACCGTAATTACGTACATTACTGCACAGTTTTTAAAGTGAAATGTTCAAAGAGTGGCACTAAAACACACATTCAATATGTGACAATGGCATGATTTTATTACGTTGGTACATGCACGTATTGCTGTTTTTTCATGCTGCTTGAGGTACATATTGCGGCTGTTCACAATTCAAATATCCAGGTAGTGTCACTAAAGGGTAATGCTCTATCGTGTTGGAAATATCCCCTACACCAAACCCAACCATAAACCAACCTGATAGTGTTAACAAATGCAAAGGTTATATAAAACGCATTTGTTGATGCTGCCATGCTATTTTAACTTCTTTATGTGGATTTGAGCTGTTTTGTCAAACTGTAGTTTCACAGGGTTTGAACTGGAACTCTCCACCTCTAAAGTGAACACGCCGTATCGCATGAGCTATCGAATAAACCAACTGAATCAGAGAACTCATGCATATGAAGCTATATATGTGACAACAACGTTTTGAAGTCACAACATTTTGCAAGTGATTGTGAAAATTAGGCTTTATTAATCAAAACTCTGTACATTTTACTTTATGTGAAAAGGAAATAAAAGTTGGAGTTTTACTGCCTCTAGTGTTCATTTCAACTAGAAAATGCAGTTATTCATACATATAGAATTTTTTTTTTTAAATTTTGCAAAAAATCTATATAGAGGCATGTATTTCCAATGAGCTTTTGCCTTCAGTCAACAAAATAAAGTCATGCTGGTTTAAAATGTTTGCTTTGAAAGTTTTTAAATAAGAAATAATATAACTGATAGACAACCTATGGACAAACATTAACAGGGATGAAGGAGCTGAGTCAAAAGTGTACAACAGATGTAGTGAAAGAGAAAGAAAGATGGCGGTGGCGGAGAGGATAAGACACTCATGCAGAGAGGGATCTACAGGGCCTGACTATGCAAGATCATGATCCATTTCCCTCTTGGTTATCTTGTGATGGGAAAGAATGTGTTCTCTTGGATTAATGACATGTTTATCCAAAAGGAAGTCACCACCCTTTCAGAAGCCCTGCCTGTTCCTACCCTTCCAAGTCACAGTTTCTTGGCTACAAAGTGAGGGAATGAGCCAGAAAGAGAGTAAGATACAATAGACAGGATCAGGAGGAGGAGGTAGAGAGGAAGTGCATAAAGAAAGTGTAGGTGGACACAGCCTTAGAAACAACAGATATAAAGTATCCAATAATACCACACAAGTAGGAAAAAACACATCCTACTTCACCACATCATAAATTACTCTGACATAATTAGCTTCCTTTATGAACTTTGCAACTTACAAGTGCAAGAATAAAACTACTGGCCATATTTTAGTTTTTGTGTCTTCTTCAGCTATAGACCCTGGACCACAAAACCAGTCATAAAGGTCCATTTTTTTAAACAGACAACTCATACAACTGAATAAATAAGCTTTCCATTGATGTATGGTTTGTTAGGATATGCCAATATTTGGCTGAGATACAACTATTTGAAAATCTAAAATCTGAGGGTGCAAAAAAAAAACAAAATACTGAGATACCTTTAAAGTTGTCCAAATGAAGTTCGATATCGATAATTTTGACCCATACAATGTATTGTTGGCTATTGCTACAAATATACCCGTGCTACTTAGGACTGATTTGTGGTCCAGTGTCACATCTTCGTCATCACAGAATTATACATTAAAATATTTAAGATTTTTAAATATATTAAAACAGAAAAGAGTTATTTAAAATTGTAAAAAAATTCACAATTTTACTGTTTTTACTGTATTTTTAAAATAAATAAATCAATAAATGCAGCCTTGGTGGGCATAGGATACTTACTTAAAAACAACCTTGTAACATTTGGTGTCAAACACAAAAAATTAAACAACAGATATTATCTGCTGACACATGTACATGTAATGAAATTTCATGCCTTGAGATAAAAACTATAAACATATTCACAATACACAAGCGTAAAGAACAGGCCATATTAACACGGATATGAGCAAGGCCGCTACTGTCGCCCTCCTTGATACCTTTTTAACCTTTCTGATTGTAGTTTGGATATGTGTAGTAAGAGTCCTGATCTGAAGATTTGGAAGAGGAAGTGATGATGTGGACGCTGCTAGTGAAGAACTCGGATCTGCTTCCTGCCTGCTCTTTTGTCTCAAGCCAAAAATGTGGGTGAGCCCGGTCAACACCCTTAACCCAAAACTATGAGCGCATGTCAGTTTCCTGTCCAACTTTGGGTGCTTAAATAGAGTGTCTATGAGGTTAAAGCTAAGACCCTACAAAACACGAACATCACATCTTCATAAACTCATTATGCAAGTTAAAAAACAAGCCAAATTTGAAGAGCAAACACGAGCAGACAAGTCACGGGATTCAGCTCATTAAAAGCAAACAGTTATATTTCAGCAATTTCTTCCCACCACTAGAACAGAATTTACACCAATAATAAGAGTTTAAAAGCCTACAATAGTAGGAAAGCTCTTCTCACAGCTCCTCTTGTGTGGTAACAGGCAGGAGGGAAGGGACAGAACTAGGAGGTGCTCTTATTTTTTTTTATTTTTTTTTTAAATCTAGCACAAATGTGTTCACCGCAATGGTATGAACACTCGAGAGGATTGTGCTCACATTTTCTTCATCTTTTCCAGCAATAACATTTCAAATGATTTAACAAAACATTGAAGTAGGTAGCAATATTAAAAGATCATCAACCCTTCTCCCATTTTGGCTACATGAGCCTGGGCACACTGGTGCCCAATTGGGTGTATAACCCAAACATATCCTTTACCAAGAATTATTTCACAACCAAGATATGTGCTCAGCCCCTTAAACTTTCTTCAGACTTTCAGTACTTAAAGGAATAGTTCACCCTGTAATAAAGACTGTGGGATCATCTTCTTTATCCTTCAAACATATTTTCAAAGCAAACAAAGACTGCAGTTGTCAAGCTCCAAATCATCATAAATGTATCATTAGTGATTTCACTCATGATGCACTATTTTTCAAGGCTTCTGGCCATACAATAGCTTTGTGTCAAAAAAGTATCCAATTTTAAGTCATTATTCATTTAAAGGGGACATTGGATACAAAATTCACTTTCACATGCCGTTTGCACATATGGGTGTGTGGACACAAACACCCTACAATGATAAAAAAAATCCATTCATGCCTCTTTTTTAATCCCTGTTTTAAGCAGTAGCTCATTGTCATTTAAAGGGACGTGGACTGAAAAGTTGTTTCGCTGTGAACAGAGCTGTTTTTGACCAGGTAAAAAGAGTCTCGCTTTACGTGACCAATGAGGAATTTTAACCAAAGTATGTTCCAGACGTTTCATGAAGACCCTAAAGAATCATACCAACTTGTGGAAAATGGGCATCTGATGTACCCTTTAAAATCAGATCACTGAATTATCTGATGAAGTTCACAAAACTGATCTGAATGGTTCATTCACAAATCAACTGATTTAGTTCTTGAGTTTAACTCGACTCAGTCACAGTGATTACCAGCTCGATTTTTAGGAACGATTAACGACTTAAATGTTAGTCTGTACCTCACAAAAAACTACAAAATGACATCAGTAGACTTGGAACATAGTACACGAGTCATATGAACTACTACTATATTTACATGGGGCTTTTGCGTAGTGGCTTTTTTCTTTAAATTATCACAAAATAGAGTTTTATGTTTGGCCGATAAGAGTCTTGAGGAGGACTTTTATTTTGCAAACACTTAAAATCCAGCGTCTGAGCACAGATGCACTCTGTCTTTATTAGTTCACTCAGTCTTTGTTTAACAGTTCGGTCTAATAATAGAAAGGCAAAGAAAAAAAATCCAACCCTCATGTCGTTACAAACCCGTAAGACCTTCATTCATCTTTGGAACACAAATTAAAATATTTCTGATGAAATCCGAGAGCTTTCTGACCCTGCATAGAAAAAAGGTAACGACTATTTAACAATGTCAGTTTCAGAAGAAATTGTTAAATTAACTTGTTATTTTTGTTTCTTTGCTCACAAAAAGTATTCTCGTAGCTTCATTACATTAAGGTAGAACCACTGATGTCACATGGACTATTTTATCGATGTTCTTACTACCTTTTTGGGCCTTGAACGTGGCAGTTGCATTGCTGTTTATGCAGGGTTTCATCAAAAACATCTTAATTTGTGTTCAGAAGATAAATTAATGTCTTACAGGTTTGGAACGACATGAGGGTGAATAATTAATGACAGAATTTTAATTTTTGAGTGAACTAACCTTTTAAAGCTTGACAGCCCCAGTCCTCATTTACTTTCATTGTATAAAATAAGAGTGGCCATGATACACTTCAAAATGTCTCCTTTTACATTATACAGAAGAAGGACAATCATACAGCTTTGAAAAGACAAAATGTCCAATTCTGAAGTGAACTATCACTTTAAATTGCAATGGAAAGAGGTTACGCTGGAATCTCTATATCATCACGGTTATGAAGCTTTCCTTGTGCTGACCACCTGGCCTTGACTACGTGATTAACAGTGTTATCAAACTGTAAACACATCTGCACAGCAGCTCCTTTTTCCTGCCACTGGCAGGTAACCCGCCCATGCGGCGCCCAGGCCTAAACCGTGCAACCCCCTGGAGTCATGCCAATGGTGAGATCACTTTATAACCACAAGGCTTAATTGAAAAAACCTGGAGGAACCAGCGCCTTCTTTTCCCTCTGCCAACGCACACTGCAGCCTGAGTCCAGCTCCTAAAACGGGGTCAGAGAAACACGACAGCAGCAGTAGCTGTAGTTAGGGGGTAATACCGTATATTTAGTCCATTACACCCCAATGTGTCTGACTTTCTCTGCAGAGAGAGTGAGAACACCATCTTTCTGAAAGTCTTGCCTCCTCTCTGGACAGGAAGCCAGTAATCAGGAGAACAGGAAGAGTTGGGATGGATTTCCTGCAAACCCAGTGTGAAAGTACATACTGACCTCGTCTGAGGTGGGCAGCCAAAAAAACTTAAACATTACAATGGACTAAGAATGCCTGCATGCTTGTCCTAAGAGCAAATGACCCTTATCTCACGTAATTTTTGCAGGATGACGAGTTGCTATTATAAACTTCTATTAAATTGAACTTGCACTAAGTATGCATTGTTGTAAGAGGGAGTTGAAATTCTTTTAATACCGTGTATATGCCTAATACACATTTTTAACACAAGTATATCTTAATGTCCTACATTTATGAAATGCGTGACAAAGTGGGATTAATGCAATTCTAGCTTGGGAGAGCTTTAGAAATTTGGCAACACATTTAACTAATTCTTCTTAGATTTATAAGCATGCTCTATTTAATTAACACACACTTTAGTCATTAAAAATAAAATAGTTAAAGTAATATTGTGAAATATTTAGATTTATTCCTATGATGGCAAAGAGTCCATGTCACATGATCCTTCAGAAATTATTCTAATATACTAATTTGGTTCTAAAGAAATATTTCTTGTTATTACTAAACAATTTAATTCCTTATTATTTTTGTGAAACAAATTTGTTTTTTAGAACTCTTTAAAAAATACATTAAGGTTTAAAAAGAAAAGCATTTATTTGAAATAGAAAGCTTTTGTAACATTTTAAATGCCTTTACTGCTACTTATGAACAATTTAATGCATCCTTGCAAATAAATTGAGGAATTTCTTTCAAAAAAAATCTTACTGACAAACTTGAGGCACAGTTTTGCATATAGTTTTGCCTTGTGAGGTCCAGGATGACTAGATGACAGTACTGAATATAATGGGAAGACAAGTCACTTCACCCTTCCTGTTACTTCAACTTCCATATTATGATTGGTGTTGGAGTTCTATAATTGTGTTTATTTTAGGAAGAGACCCTGTACTCGTTAGTCACCATATGCACCCCTCCCAGCAGATGCAGGGGTGCTGGAGGTCTAGCTTGCTGCTTATATCGTCAATGCCACATCACAACCTGGTACGCAAAATTTTGTCTTGCACTGTTTGTTAAAACAGCCTAAATGGTTTAGAAATGTTTTTAGAAAAAGAAAATGTAAATAAAAAATAACAATGTAAATTGCCACTACTAAAACAGACAATAAAAAAATAAAACCCCACATGATAGCAAGATTATTTGGGACACCGCCACATTTATGATACCCTGACATCTACTGGACAGTTGTTGCAAGGACATGTGGACTCATAGTTTTCCCATACTGGCCAAAAAATAGTCTATCAATACCAATAATCATTTTGAATTAGTAAGAGCTTCAAATGAAAACATTAGAAATTGGCAATGAAAATGGCAATGCTGAATTTTCATGGCCATTATGCCAGTCGTCAGTGTCACATGATCCTTCAGAAATCATTCTAACATGCTGATAAGAAACATTTATTATAATAATGTTGAAATATTATTATGTTGGAAACAGTTGTGCTGCTTTATATATTTCAAGATTCTTTGACGAATAAATAGTTAAAAAGAACTGCATTTACTAAAAACAAATCTTTTCTAACAATATAAGTCTTTACTATAACTTTTTATCAATTTAACACATCCTTGCTGAATAAAAGTGTTAATTTCTTTCAAAAAAAGAAAGAATAAAAATGTACTAACCCCAAACTTTTAAAAGGTAGTTTATATTTTTAAAAAAAGATTTCTATTTTAAATTAATGCTGTTCTTTTTAACTTTTTATTCATCAAAGAAAGGTAAAAAAAAAACAAAAAAAAAAATATTAGCACAATTGTTTCCAACACTGATAAGAAATCAGCATATCAAAATGACTTCTGAAGGATCATGTAACACTGAAGACTGTAGTAATGGCTGATGAAAATTCAGCTTTGCATCACAGGAATAAATTATATTTGAAAGTAAATTAGAATAGAAAACAGTTATTTCACACTGTAATAATATTTCACAATATTACTGTTTCTTTCTGTATTTTTGATCAATTAAATACAGCCTTGATTAGCATAAGAAACTCACTGATCCTAAACTTTTGAACTGCAGTGTACAATGCCTTGAACTTGTATATCCTCGTCTGGCAGGTTTGCCAGGAAATGTGCAAAGAAAGAAATGTCAATATAAGAAAGGGAGGCACTGTTTAGTAGGATCTGTGAAAACAATACTGCAGGGCAAGAATCTCTTCCTAAAGCGCCACTCAATTAAATGTAAACCTACAGTCACAAATGCCTGTCGAAATTTAGTGTAATTTTTTATTGTGTATTAATTTTCTTACGCTCAGTGGGGAACCATGATGTTGGTAGCTAGCTGTACCTTAAAATATACATCAGGTGCTACATTTACTACAACTCTAACATAAATGAACCTTGAAGTAATCTTATTCGCATTTATGATAGCTCACCTGGATCCAGATGACTAAATGCTCAGCAAGGCTGCATTTATTTGATAAAAATACAGTAAAAATAGTAATATTGTTAAAAATAATAACAATTTAAAGGAACTGTTTTCTATTTTAAATTGTAAAATATAATTTATTCCAGTAATGGCTGAATTTTTAGCAGCCTTTATGCTAGTCTTTAATGTCAAATGATCCTTCTGAAATCATTCCATTATGCTGATCTGGTGCAGAAGAAACATTTATTATTACTGTCAATCTAGAAAACAGTTCTGCAGCTCATTATTTTTGTAGAAACTGAGATACCTAGGATTCTTTGACATACCTGGATCTAGATGACTAAATGTCCCGATGACAAAATCCAGAGTGGACATGGCTAATATGCCCAGTAGAACTAACTGAAGGCGGACAATCCATTTCACCCCGGCCAGGTTAATCCCAAGCAGGCCAATCAGAACGGCCACAGAGATGCCCCTCACCGCCCACGTGCTCTGTAAGTTCAGCACCTGCGCTATGGACTCGGCAAAACCAGTGATGTACATCGCTCCAGCCACACACTGCCAACAAGACGCATGACTGTCACCAAACTTGAAAAGTCAACTGATCACCCAATGCATATGCAATATAATTAAAACAGGTATGAGCTGCTCACCTGTCCAAACACATACAAAAGTCCCACAGTTCCTCCAACCCTGCCTCCGAGCACAGTGGAGATCATGGAGTAGACCCCACCGTTACCCACGCTGCAACACTCACACACACCAACACCTGACATCACTGTAACCAAGGCGACCAATACCACCATGGATACCAGCAGCATGCCCAGCAACACACCTGTGTTACCCTAAAGATGATCATATGGAAAAAGACATAACATTTTCATTGGATGCACATTAAATAGCTGCCAAAACATTAGGCAAGTATGAAAGCCTGTTTCTGCCACAGGATAAAATTAAAAAAGTAATTTTAGGCCTGGTTTCACAGACAGTGTTTAGACTAAGCCAGGATTAGGCCATAGCTCAATGAGGACATTTAAGTCATTTTTATAAACGTGCCTTAGAAAAAACATTACTGGTGTCCTGGAGTCAAAACAAAGGCACTGATATATTTTAAAATCAGTCAGTGCAAGGTTCTTTGAGCTGAAACAGCTCAGACTTACATTTTTGACTGGGACTAGGTTTAAGCCTAGGGTTAATCTCACAACTTTTCTAATTCAAAGTGTATATTTCACAATTCTGCCTTTTTTTTCTAATTCTGAGTTTTCTTCTCAGATCTGATACCTGAGAAGTCAGAATTGTGAAATAAATTTCCAATTGCAAGAAAAGAAAGACAGAATTATAAGATAAAAAGTCAGAGATTAATTTTTTGTAATAAAAAAACAACAAAAAAAACAACTCAAAATTCAGAGTAAAAAGGCAGTTTACATCTCACAATTATGACTTATTTTTGTGATTTCAAAGCATCATTTCTATATAAAAATTATGCTGGAAATTAAGCTTTGATCACACGAACAAATTACATTTTTATATATATTCAAGCAGAAAGCAGTTATTTTTAATAGTAAAAATAGTTCACAACTTTACTGCTTTTGCTGTATTTTGCATCAGATAAATGCAGGCTTAGTAAGCAGAAGAGACTTCTTTAAAAAAACATTAAAAATCTTACTGTTCAAAAACTGTTGACAGGATCTTGTAAAAAGTAATGAAAATGGTGAAAATGGGCTTCCATAGATATGAACCAAAACCTTGTAATATCTTTTCAAATGCTGTTTAAACAAATTCTCTAATACACATATGCACTACAAGCATCTTGAAATCTATGACAAAACATAACTTACCACAAGCCAACCAGTCCGTAAAAAGAGCACCACCCCAAAAATGTTGATCATGCAGGTAGTAAAGACTCCATCCCAGGTGCCAAAAAGAACAGGCTCCCAGACAAAGAGCTGCACCTTCCACCAAGGCTGAGCATTACTCTGGGATCCCTACACAAACCAGTGTCACTCATTTCTAAATAAGCCACTATTAATGCCAGTTCCTCTGCTCAGGGTAAAACATTAGATCTAAACTTATGGTTTTCTATTACTACTGATTTGCCATTACCTGTGCGTCTTCATGGAATAACTCTTGAACTTGAGGACTCATGCTCCCTCCTGGGCAAGATTACAGTAGCTGGGTCTGAGGAAAGTAAAGACTTTGCTAGTCATTTGAAAGGCTTTGGTACAGTCAATTTTAACAACATTTGCCAAGTAGGCGATGGCCACGTAGCCTGGATACATTTAAGCCAACAAAAGTCGTCTGTTAATAAGTGACACATTAGGAACTAATAATCGACATGCAATTCATATTCGCATTTGACAAACATTTTAATACCTTAAGGTAAAAGGCAAAAGCTTAATCGAAGTCGTGTAGTGCTTACTTTTGTGTTTGTGGTTTTACTTTAACGTTATCTAGTACAATGGTTCGTTGTAAAGTCTATAAGAAATGTGATAGCGGCTGTTTTGCGATATTGTTAAACTGTAAATTCCTTGAGTAATCAAAGGAAGACAAACACACACATACCTGTAATCCCTGGGCTCCCGGATGCAGCAACAGGTGGAGAATGTGAGAGGCACAAGCACACCTGAGGTTTTGGATGGTCCGAGTCATTTGTGCGAATCGGTTCTCTCGAACGGTTCGTTTTTGGTGCAACTAGTCAAAAAATGTTGACTAATGTTGACCAGCTCGGATCGATTCAGTCAGATTCCTAAAAAATCTAACAAAATAAAATAAAAATGTAAAATAGTTTTGTGAAGTGGTTCAACTGATTCACTGAAAAGCTCCGACTCAAAATAACGATTCACTCAATGTTAAACACCAGTAAACTAAAAGTTGGTAAGATGTTTTCAGTATCACCGCTCCCCCGAGGAAATATTTTGATTAAATTATTCATTAAAAAAGTAGTAGCCTAAATGTAATTTAAAATAATTTGATTCTCTATAGTCTGATTAATATCTTTTTAAAGCCTTTTTAGCCTAACAGCTGTCTGTGTGTCGCTGTTATTTATGTAAACGTTACGTGTGCAATGAACGTCATTAAACAAATATCTGTTATATCAGCGCCACCTCAGGTGTGTGTAGGGTTGCCAAATCCACGGTTTTTCCGCGAAAGTGGACTACATTTACACTGTTGCTGCGTGTTGTTTTTGAATTCCACGGGTTACACCGATCTCCCCGGAACGCGATTTAAACTGAGAAGACCCCTGACTGAGAGGAAAAAACAATGGAGAATACATGATCGGTCTGATTGTTTTTCACAGACCTGGCAACCCTGACTGCCAATGTACAGCTCTTATTTGCATTTGACTGTTCTTCGACATTCTGTATTTTTTTCCATAATTGTCATTTGTATAACCAACTAGTGGACATTTATGATGTAAAGTCCAATTAAAATCACTTTAAGATACTCTTGGCCATGTGTCAACCAAAGATTCAAAATTTAAAGCATATTTTCAACCCCATTCAAATTCTTTGTCAGCGTGAATGCCACAGAAATGTTCGTGTCACATTTGAACATAGATTATATTGACTGAAGAAGAAATTATATTTGCACAAAATGAATTCTATTTTAGGACCATAAACTTGGACATTTTTTAGCTGGTTTCATGAAATTCCCACAATAGTGATTATATTAAGGCACTAGGAAAACATTCTTGTGATGAGTTATCATGACACATGAAAAAAGCACTCGACAACTTGATGTATTTGTAAATTTAATATTACACAACAAGAGGCACGCAATCAAAAACATCCAATCGGAACTTTTTCCCCATGTCTTAGGCAAAGTATTGCATTAAAGTATATTCTATGGAAATAATTCGGCTACAATAAAATGGATACATATAAAAATATAACCAGTGTACAAAGACAGTCAGAGGACATGCACTCCCCAATAAAATTAAATGTCTAAAACTATTCAGAAGAGCTCTCTCACTAAATAAAACCATTCAGTTTCACTCGAATTAAACTTGAAAGAAAACAATGATTCACCATCAGTAACAACAGATGAGACTCAAAAAACCCAATCAATAAAGAAGGAAAACAGCCATGTGTCTAAATGGATATGACTTTTTACCAACAGCAATTGAGCTTACAAAAACATCACACAATTTACTAACAGGAAATAAAGCAAAAACAAGGCATTAAGGTCTTCCCTCAAATTATCATTTCACTTTCATCAATTTCTGGAGCATCTGTAGCAGTAATTATTGATTAAATATTTAGGTATCACATGATATTGAAATGATAAATAACATCCTAAAAACTCCTCGTCTGAGGGTGTATGAGATCCATACAAGGTTTAATCAAATTGTAATTAAAACTGCATTCAGAGGCAATTCTTAGAGTACATTTGTAATTTAAAAACAAGAACACCAACATGATTTTGTCACAAAAGTTGTGCTGAGAGTCGTCAGGGACTGTAGGAATGAGTAAACCAAAATGGCAGCAATATCATGTTGCACTCTTTCTACACTCCGAAAAACTTAAAATATACCACCTATTTACAACATGGAAAAATAAAGGGACAATAAAGGAATGTTTAGGCACACATACAATAGACCGTAATCAAAAACACAGTAAAATGTCTTTGACACCCAGAACACACTCTGACTATGAAAAAAACATACACACTCATTCACGAAACATGAGCAGAGCGAATTTGTGTGTAAATTGCTTATAAAACCATTAAACAATTTACATAAGAATGATTTACAAAGAAATGAGTGTACAGTTTGGCATGATACTATGAATATAAATCAAACTAAGATTAATCAGGATACAGTTTTGGGGCAAGCGGCTAAATTTCCATAAACAATTTGAAAAACAGAAACAAAGCTTTTAATTTACATGATTAGTTAATGAAAGATGTGCAATTAACAAATGCTATGTGTACATATACATATTAGTACAACTTTACACTTTATTTTTTGTTCTATATTAATCTAATAAGTAACAGCAAGTGAATCTGATTCAAAGACATATTTGCTAATGAATGGGGTGTTTGAGAGACAAAAAGCATAAAAATATGATCTCAGACCATACATTCTTAAATCATCTTCCTTGATTTCACTTAACACTGATATAGATTTTATATCAGATGTGTACGTTATGTAGAGGGAAGGTGGGAATCGAAAAGTGCTTTAAAATAATAACAAAAACTGCCCACGAGCCAAAGTGCTATTTAATGGGTAATGTTGATTAAATCTGGAAACCCAAGAAAACAGACTGTGAACAAATTAAATCCTCTTAAGGAAATCAAAGTGATGAAATACACACGTTTTTTCAGCAAAGTACAATACCAGTCAAAGGTTTTTAATGTTTTTTTAAAGAATTCTCTTCTGCTCACCAAGCCTGCATTTATTTGATCCAAAGTACAAAAATATTTTTACTATTTAAAATAACTGCTTTCTATTGAATATATTTTAAAATGTAATTTATTTCTGTAATCACAGCTAAATTTTCAGCATCTTTACTCCAGCCTTCAGTGTCACATTATCTTTCAGAAATCTTTCTAATATGTCGATTTTCTGTTCAAGAAACGTTTATTATTATTGTTATAAATATTTAAAACAGTTGAATACATTTGTTTCAGAATTCTTTGATGAATAGTAAGATCCAAATTAATTAAATTGATCAAAAGTACTGTTAAAGACATATAACATTATAATGTTACAAAAGCTTTCCATTTCAGATAAATGCTATTGTTCTGAACTTTCTATTTAACATAATAATAATATTAATAATAATTCATGTTTTTGAACAGAAAATCAGAATATTAGATTATTTCTAAAGGCTAATGTGACGAGTAATGATGCTAAAAATTCAGCTTTGAAATCACAGGAATAAATTAGATTTTAAAATATATTTAAATACAAAACAGTTATTTTAAATAGTAAAAATATTTCACATTTTTACTGTTTTTGCTATACTTTGGATCAAATAAATGCAGACTTGATGAGCAGAAGAGATGTCCTTAAAAACACAAAAAAATCTTACTGTTCAGAAACTTTTGACTGGTAGTGTATATTGTATTTCACCTATTGTAAATCTGAACTAACCAATGAGTCAGGCACAATGATGACAGATGAAGAAGTGCATACCTGTTAGTGCTGTTGCCCTAGACAATTGCAAAAACTGCATCCCCAAATGTGAGATATGCAAAAAAAAAAAAAAAAAACCCTCCACAAAAAACCTTGTTCCCCATATGCACCTAAATCTGATTAGCAAGACAGATTTTTTGTACTGATTCCTACAGAAGTAGCTGGAGAATATCTATTTTTTGATCCAATAACCTTAGGAGAAATGTGCAAAGATATTTCATGATTATATAATCTCATTATATAAAATTATGAGCTAGGTCCATACAAATTCAGTATGACAATACCTGTAGATTGCTCTAAATGAAATGCGTCTTGGAGAGATTCTTTATGGGAGCAGAGAATGCAAATAATATATATAAAAACATTCAATGCACAAAAAGATTAAATACACAAATTAGCTTACAAGGACAGGGGTGAGAAAAACGTTACTCGTTTTTTTAAACAAAAGTGACTTGCAGTATATCAATCACAAAGTGCCTTACTCAAGAATAGGGCATTAAAGTAAGGTCCTTTCAGTACCTCTCCACAAAACTAATTAAATACAAAAACCAATTATAATGCTAGACTAGAATCATTTCTATAGACCTACATTATTAGGTCAGTCTGTTGAGCCTGTTGCTCCAGCAGAAGAACTAAACGCTAACATAAGGCCAAATCAGAATCGATTTTTGTATAGTTTTCTCTTGGGGAAGCTACAATGACCCTATAATTTAGACTACTACAATAGGATTGTTGTAGTAGTTTAAAATCCTAATTTTATGACGTATAACTAATTTGGCAAGCCGTAGTGCGTTCGTCCAAAGCCCCAAAAATGCAATGACACATAAAGAGTATCCCATAGTCTCCATTAGAAGGGCTGATAATGAAACCAATGCGTGCATCACTCTGCTCCTTTTGATTCTCACACATGCGTGATTGTTTAAAGATGGAAAATCATAAGTATTTGCACAGAGATCACATTGCCTTCACTGACAGAACTATAAAGTGCCTTTTAAATGCTTCAAATCATTAAAAGCTCTTGTTTAGCCAAAGGTTTGGCTGCTTGTAGCATCTGGAGATGAAGTTAGTTGAGTTCTTGTTTCAGTAACAAGAGAGAACTCTGGGAAGTCCGTTCCGCCGTGACCTCTCAGGCTAACTTGTCCACTGGCAATGCTAAATTGTGAGGATAATCCAGATCTTGAGCTCGGGAATTGAGATCGAAAGTTCTGGTCAAAAGTAGCAATCTGAAACGTCTGGCTAATGCTTTGCGCATCTGTCTTTTTGGGAGAGGTCACTTGGTCGAGGAAGTCCTCCGTTGGGGAAACCGAGGAAGGGTTTGTCTCATCACCTGAAAAGGAGAAGGAGTGTTGGGAATCTACCAAAAGGCTAAAATTAGGTTTCTCCAAGGTGGATCTCAATGGAGAGTTCATGGTCGGTCTGAACCGGGATGGAGAGGTGAACTGCTTCTCTGTGGAAAACAAAGGCTGGCCTGCAAGACTGGCACTGTCGTTTACAAACGTAAGACTCTGGTTGTTCAGGTAGGTGTCGTTCTGACTGGTCCTTTCCAGTGCTTGCTGAAGAAACTTGGAGTACTCCTGTAGAAGGTTGGCCTTCTCTGCCGGGGGCGCCTGTGAACTGGTTCCCAATGTTTCGGTGGGGCTGCTCTCATCGGAAGAGTTGATAGAGATGCTGGATGTGACTTCGGTGTCTGCCACGCTGAAGGAAATCTCTGCTTGCCCGTTGGCCTTATTGGAGTAGTGATCGAGAAGCGTCTGTAGGACTTCATCCGGAAGGACGTTTTTCTCATTACTAGACTTGATCTCCACGTTCAGCGTCTGAGTCTCAGAGAGGATCGTGGCGGGAACGGTCTCATCGATGACGCTCGCTACAGCTGCTTGAGTGACCGAAGGCTGCGACACGATGCTGCTCACGTTAAGCGCGTAGTCTCGACTGGTGTTAGCCGTGGCTGCTTGGAGGTATCGCTTCTTTTTGAGAAACTGCATGGCGTCGTCGTAGTTTGTGCTGCTTCCGGTTGGTTTAGCTTGTACACCTTGTAGGGCATCAACTGATTCCATGTCAGGATTGGCCTCGACATCCAAGAGGCCTTTGTTGTCCACAATCTCAAAGGTGTATCTCGTTACTTTGCTATCTTCGAATGAGGACAAGGGTGAGAGACTCTGGGGCTGTTCTAGAGCTTGCTGTTTCAAGCCTCTCCTGCTGGCAATTTTCTTCAGGACTAGTTTCGGAGGACTGATGATTTCATCATTAGATTCTTCCCCTGCGAGATGCCGGTTGACAGGCGGGGAGTCAGGGAGCTCAACGGAATAATCTGTCACGACATACTCATCCTTCACCTTGGTGGCTACAGTGTAAAGAGGAAGACACTCGCTTTTGGCCAGTTGCTCTTCAGACTTTTCCTCGTTACCAGCTTCAACCTCTTTGTCAACAGTGGGACTCGTGAGCGCCATCCGACTTTTATCAGAGGTCTTCTGACGTTTCTTCTTGGGAAGCGTGCACTCCTTGGCAGGAAAAGAGAAGCCCAAGCTTTCGGAGGTGCGAAGAGGACCATCTTTGGCAGCTGCTTTCTGCACCTTCCTGTCCTTATTCTCATGGCACATTCGTCTGTGCTTTAGTACTCTGTCAGTTCTAGAGAAAAACTGTTGGGGAAAATATACATCATGTTTCTGACTGTATAATGCATGCTAACATTTTAATTGCACAGAATTACTGGACCACAAAACCAGTCATAAGGGTCAGTTTTTTGAAACTGAGATGTATACATAATCTGAAAGCTAAATAAATAGGCTTTCCATTGATTTATAGATGTATATTTGGCCCAAAAACAACTAAAAAACAAAATCTGGAATCTGAGGGTGCAAAAAAAATTTAAATATTGAGAAAAATCACCTTTAAAGTTGTCCAAATGAAGTTCTTAGCAATGCATATTACTAATCAGGAAGTTTTGATATATTTACAGTAGTAAATTTGCAAAATATCTTCATGGAACATGATCTCTACTTAATATCCTAATGATTTTTGGCATAAAAGGAAAATCAATAATTTTGACCCATACAATGTATCGTTGGCTATTGCTACAAATACACCCATGCTACTAAAGACTTTTGTGGTCCAGGGTCACAAATCTGTTTTGCTTTGGACTGCCCTTACCTGATGGCAATAGTCACACTGGTAAGGCTTCTCCCCACTGTGTGTCCTCTTATGTCTCTCCATGTGGTATTTCTGAATAAATTTCATTCCACACTCATCACACCGAAAAGGTTTTTCTCCTAAAGGAGAGACATGACAGGCAATTATGAACGATGTAAAAAACCATTTAGGCAGGTCAAGTAGGCCTACTTTTTCCCTGCCAAGACCTAATGAGAAAACTAGGCCTTGACTCTAGACATGCTTTCTCGGATTTAAAAGATCACTATAAAAAAGGGAATTGCAATGGAACACATTTATAAACAATCACTGACTTCATGATTTCACTGTACATCCTTAAAGGGATAGCTGACCCAAATATGAAATTTCTGTCATTAATTACTCACCCTCATGTCATTTTAATCCTGGAAGACCTTTGTTCATTTACAGAACACAAATTAAGACATTTTTGAGGAAATCCAAGAGCTTTCTGACCCTGCATAGACAGAAACGCAACTGACATGTTGGCCCAGAAAGGCAGTAAAGACATTTGTTGCACGTTCATGAGAGTCCCACAATGCATACATGTGGTGCTGAACGTGCGTCGAAGACTAACACGGAAGAGAAGAAAGTGATGAATAAAGTCTATATTTTTTATTATTTGTACACAAAAAGTATTCCAGTTGCTTTATAACATTACAGATGAACCACACTGATGTCACATGGACTATTTTAGCAACGTCATTACTACCTTTCTGGGCCTTGAACGTGTCAGATGCTGTCAATGCAGGGTCAGAAAGCTTTTGGATTTCATCAAAAATATCTTAATTTCTGTACCAAAGATGTCTTACAGGTTTGAAACGGCATGAAGGTGATTTTTCTCCGTATAATGGACTTCGTTGGTGCTCCGATTTTGAACTTCCAAAATGCAGTTTAAATGCAGCTTCAAAGGGCTCTAAACTAAATTTGTTTACTTTTTAAGCACAAAAGCTTGTGTAGCACAGGCTCTGGGATGCGTGTCCACGGCACTACCTACTATTGAATCACGTCGAAAGGTCACGCGGAACGTAGGTGGAACTACAACGCGTAAAGACTAAGGAAGTGCAAGTAAGTCAAACGCTGTTTACAAACAAAATAGTACAACAATGTCAGAAGATTCTGAAGTTGTAGGAGAAAATGAGATGGAGTTTTTCGCCATACTCTACACAGACGATGAACTTACACGTGATTAGACGTTAGTTCCCCCTACGTTCCGTGTGACCTTTCGACGTGATTCATTAGCAGGTAGTGTCGTGGACGCGCATCCCAGAGCCTGTGCTACACAAGCTTTTGTGCTTAAAAAGTAAACAAATTTTTATTTTCCAGAAAAAATGACAGATCGTTTCACTAGATAACACCCTTTCTCGGCTGGGATCGTTTAGAGCCCTTTGAAGCTGCATTTAAACTACATTTTGGAAGTTCAAAATCGGGGCGCCAATGAAGTCAATTATATGGAGAAAAATCCTGAAATGCTTTCCTCAAAAAACATTTCTTCACGACTGAAGACAGAAAGACATGAACATCTTGGATGACAAGGGGGTGAGTAAATTATTTGTAAATTGTTGTTTTGGAAGTGGAGTTCTCCTTTAAAACACCTTGAAGAGAAACATAAATGTTACTTCTTTTTTTGCCACTGGTATAATGGTTTCAATCCCTTTCTGCTTACCTGTGTGGATCTTCTCATGTCTCTGAAGCAGGTACTTCTGAATAAAGCGCATGTCGCACTGATTGCACTGGAAAGGCTTTTCACCTGCAAAAAAGTATATTTTTGTTCACCATTTTGTTCTTTTTTATGTCAATTATTCCCACAGGACCAGCACATTACACCACTTACCTGTGTGAATGAACACGTGTCTTTGCAAATGGTAGTTTGTCCGAAAAGCAGCATTGCAGTGCTCACAGACATGAGATTTTGGGTTCTGGTGCCCAAGGGAGCCATCTTCATTAATAGTGAGAATCTAACAAGATAGAGGAAATATAGTTCAAAACTATCTGTCTTTCATGTCTGTGGTTCTTTTGGAGCATCATAATTCTGGAGTACTATAATATTGTATGTCCTGGCTAACCAATACAATAAAGGCAGATGTGCATTGCAGTCTTTAGTATAATATTACATAGCATAGTACAAACAGTTACCTCAGTAGGCAACCATCCTTGAAATAAATAATATACACCATCAGTCAAAAGTTTTTGAACAGCAAGATTTTTAAAATATTTTTTAAAGAATTCTCTTCTGCTCACCAAGCCTGCATTTATTTGATCCAAAGTACAGCAAAAACAGTAAAATGTGTAAAAAAGTGAAATATTTTTACTATTTAAAACAACTGTTTTCTATTTGAATATATTTTAAAATGTAATTGTGATCAAAGCTAAATTTTCAGCATTATTACCCCAGTCCTCAGTGTCACATGATCCTTCGGAAATCATTCTAATACGCTGATTTGCTGTTCAAGAAACATTCGGGATTCTTTGATGAATAGAAAGATTCAAAAATCAGCATTTTATAGAAATTAATGCTTTTATTTAGCAAGGATACTTTAAATTGATCAAAAGTGATGATAGAGTTTTGTTTTGTTTTTTTCAGATAAATGCTGTTCTTTTGAACTTTTCATTCATCAAAGAAACCTGAAAAAAATTCTACTCAGCTGTTTTCAACATAATAAAAAAAATGTTTTTGAGTGGCAAATCAGAATATTAGGATCATGTGACTGGAGTAATAATGCTACAAATTCAGCTTTTTAAATTTTAATTTTTTAAAAAAAAAAATTCTAATAGAAAGAAGTTTTTTTAAATAGTAAAAATATTCCAGAATTGTACTGCTTTTGCTGTATTTTAGTTCCAATAAATGCAGGCTTGGTAAGCAGAAGAAACTTTTTTTTTTTTTTTTTTTGTCTCTTACTGTGCAAAAACTTTTGACTGGTAACATATAAAAAAGCAAGTAGACAAAATAAGCAATTTCAGGACTCTTTCAAACTCCCATTAAATTTTAAATTACTTTACCACACTGTTTTGCACTGTGTAAAGTATCTCTCACATAGAGAACTGGTATTTTAAAGCACACTGGTATTTCATCAGTGGCATCTCTGATGAACAATATTAAACCTTTGCAGGCGAGCGCTGCTTTCTCTTCTTCTTTTTGTGACAGTCAGATGGGTCCCTCCCCTGTTTCTTCTCCTTTTTATTCAGAATCAATGAGTCTGGCATTTTCATCTCCTGCTTTATATTTACCTAACAAAAGCAACAACAACAACAAAAATCATTAATTAAATTCATTTACTGAATTTCTAAGTTACAGTGCACCTATTACACACAGAATTTTTTATTAATAATATATTTTTATTGTGATAATATAGCCAAAATACAGTTTAATTCTGACTTCGATTTGCACAAATGTGCTGAAAAGAAACGCACACTTATTTCACCCAATATTTACGAACTTTTGTTTTTGGTTCACTGACAAAGCTATTGGAACTTGCACAAGTAAAATAAATAAAACTGTTAAATCACAGCAGTAATTAGCTTTTAATCAGCTCGAACAGCTGTACACTTACTGGCATATTGAGTGTATAGTGTAATTTATGGGAGATTCGCTGTGAGAAAGCTGCTTCGTCCTGTCCGTCATGTTTCACTGTCTCCTCATGAACCATCAGGTCATCCTGGGATATCAGATCATGCGAGGTCAGGCCTCCACCTGCCAGGTCTTCATCATCATCTTCATCATCGTCATCATCCTCAGCCAAAAGGGGATGATTAGCCAAGCTCCGTTCCCCAATTGTCAGATCCAAACTGCCTCTCCTTCCTCTTCCATCCACCCTTGAGGGTCCCAAACCTCTAGACGAGTGGTGTAGCCCCACGGGGCTACATTTCATAAGCATCCCCTCCAGCTTGTCATCAATGTTCATCGCTGAACGCTGAGCAGTTGAGCTGAAGCTACAGGAAGAGACAGGACCAACATAAGGATTCCTATCAGCAGTCAACACCGTTGTGTTCACAGCACTTCCTCTCCGGTGACCTGGCTGAGAGAAACAACAAGCTTGAGTTTAAACTAACAAATCTCACATTCCCCCCTCACATCAACCTGATGATATACATTCTCCTGCATAAACTGGGAATGATCCAGAGAATCTTGTTTATTAATAAATGGAAATTTGATCTTTTGAAAATCCTAAAACATTATTTCCAGGTTTAAATGAATATTAAATTTAGTCTCAGACTTTTGGACCCCAGTGTTAGTCTAGCCTCTATGTACAATCAAATAAACATCATTTTCATCGCCAGCAAGGCAAAGGAGAAATGACATTAAACTCAATCTGACTTGACACGTCTTGAACAGTCATCGTCAGAATTGCTACTGGAGCATTTACTAATTTAATAGTGAAGGATTCATGCCTTTTTATGTCAGATTCATGCTTCTACATGTCATTATGAATGACGTGACTCAAAATGGATTGTAATACATAATTTCTTACTAGTTTAATAAGGCTTATTAAGGCTGTCAAACGATGAATCGGGATTAAGTTTGTGTTTACATAAAATGTGTGTGTGTACTGTGTATATTAATTGTGTATATATAAATACACACACAAACATGTATGTAATTTAAGAATATATCTATATTTACTTACATTTAATTTATATGTACATATAAATATTTTGGATATAAATATATTTTTCTTAAATATATACAAGCATCTGTGTGTATTTATATACATAATAAATATACAGAGTACACACATATGTGACCCTGGACCACAAAACCTTATGTTGCATGGGTATATTTGTAACAATAGCCAAAAATACATTGGATGGGTCAAATTTATCGATTTTTCTTTTATGCCAAAAATCATTAGGATATTAAGTAAAGATCAAGTTCCGTGAAGATATTTTGTAAATTTCCCACCATAAATATATTAAAACTTAATTTTCAATTAGTAATACGCATTGCTATGAACTTCATTTGGACAACTTTAAAGGCGATTTTCTAAGTATTTTGATTTTTTTGCAACATCAGATTCCAGATTTTCAAATAGTTGACCTCGGCCAAATATTGTCCTGTCCTAACAAACCATACATAAACTGAAAACTGATTTATGCAGCTTTTAGATGATGTATAAATCTCAATTTCAAGAAATTTACACTTATGACTGGTTTTGTGGTCCAAGGTCAAATATTAGGTAAACACAAACTTTTATTTTGCATGCGATTAATCGCGATTAATCATTTGCCCTACTTAAAATACAAAAAGCTGCTGTACTGTCAAACAATTAATCATGATTAATCGCATCCAAAATAAGTTTTTTGTTTACATAATATATGTGTGTGTACTGTTTATATTTATTATGTATATAAATACACACACATGTATGTATATATTTAAGAAAAATATGTTATGTTTATCTATTAAGTATATTTATATGTATGTATAAATACATGTAAATATTAGGGCTGGCAAACGATTAATCGTGATTATTAGCATACAAAATAAAAATCTGAGTTGGCTTAATATATGTGTGTGTACTGTGTGTAATTATTATGCATATATAAATACAAGCAATTCATGATATAATTATAGACATATTATAGACATAATAGACATATATTATATTTAAGAAATATTTAAAGTACATGTATTTATTATAATTTTTATAGAATATATATTATATATAAATACAAATATTCTGTACATAAATAACATATTTTTTCTTAAATATATATACATTAATTTGTGTGTATTTATATACACATCATACTTACACACAGTACACACACATATATCAGGCAAACTCAAACTTTTATTTTGTATGCGATTAATCGTTTCACAGCCCTAGTAAATATTTGCACAAATATACTGTGTGTGTGTGTGTGTGTGTGTGTGTGTGTTTATATATACATAACAAATGTACACAGAACACACATTATATTAACATTTCATTTTGGATGCGATTAATCGCAATTGATCGTTTGACAGCAATACTGTTGAGCTGCTTCATAGCTATTATTACTGTGAAGCTGCTCTGAAACAATCAGTATTTAAGAAAAAAATAAAAAATAAAAGAGCTAAAAAAAAAAATAAAGATTTATATAAATAATCGTGACTTCACACTAATCATCCACCCAATCATCCTAAAATTGGTTAAACATTAAAATATCTGCTATTGTGTTTCAAACTTAAAAAACAACTATAAGGATTGTTATACCGTGCTTAACATCTTCTTAAACATTGAATCAAAATTTCAACGTATAATACTAAAAGATTAGGGCCGTGTTTAACCCTGCTATGCTTTTCTAATCATTAATATTGACTTGATAAATATGAATATTTACAAACATACATGATTGGGATTAATTATTAACCCAGGATGACCTTGAGATAATTATTTTCTTATTTTACTGACGTATATGAGCTGGCTGGCATCCTTCAGGTTTGTCATAACAGATGAGAAATCTTATTTTTATAGCATTTTCATAATACATATTGGCTTAAAGCATCTTTAGAGATAATTCTCCCAATGCACTCAGTAAGCAAGTCCATCTTGACTGTAGCAAATTAGAGCATTAAAATTACATTAGAGGTAAAAAAAAAAAAAAAATTGTATATTGCATATGCATAGACTTTACAAGTCAAGTTATATATGACATGTCAACCTAAAGTAAATATGACCCGCATAGGAACTGTTAATTTAAACGTATGATAAAACGTCCTGCGATAAGAGCTCTATGTAAACAGACCTAATAATGCTGTGCATAAACTAAAAAATAAACTGAAAGTACATGACTGTGTTTACAGTGACACCCGAGCACAACACTGACTGCCTGTTGCCACTGTCAGAGATACAGCTGCGTATTTAATTTGACTTGAGCTTAATAAGACTACTGTATTTTAATAATGACTTTAATGTGTCTTTATATATGAATGTAGTTTAAATTCGGCCTGATCTCAATCTCTATGCTGCCGTTTCATCACGCACACAGAGGCCGGACTGCAAACGTTTTCACGGCTGATTGTAACGAAGACCCTCGCCGATGAAGAGTATACGTACCTCATGTGTTGTCAGTGCAGCGCTGGCGGCGGGTTCGAGCCGCTCATCATGTGTTTGTCAAACTTTACTGCGATGCTGCAGCTAGCATGAGAGGCTAGCGAGCTACATTCCATCTGCAGCTGCGCAGCGGTGCATTGTGGGATCGCAGCGGACCCGCTCTAATGAGACTCAGTGACAGGACGTGTTTGCTTGCTGTTTGAAATATGTAAATATATAAATAATTAAACAATATAACAAGTGTAGCTAATAATAGAGAATAATGTGGGATGTTATGTAAATTTATTTATTCATAATCAGAAGTACCAAGAATTGACTCACCCGTCTTTGCGTCAAGACTCATAATAGAACCACGAATTTCAGGGATTTTTTGTTTTTAAATGCAAATGCTAAAAAAGACCTTTAAATATGAGCTGTGCAGAATAAATAAAATAAATAAATAAACAATCCTCCATTATACAGTTGAAATCAAAAGTTTACATACACCTTAAAGAATCTGCAAAATATTAAATATTTTACCAAAATAAGTATAATGCATGTTATGTTTTACTTAGTACTGACCTAAATAAGATATTTCACATAAAAGACGTTTACATATAGTCCACAAGAGAAAATAATAGTTGAATTTATTAAAAAAATTACCCCATTCAAAAGTTTACATACACTTGACTCCTAATACTGTGTTGTTACCTGAATGATCCACCAGATGTGTACATTTTGCCTAAATATCTTTTTTTTTTTTTTTTTATTGCTGCCCTTCAGAAGCACGTGTTTCACATGTTTCCCAGAAGACAAAATAAATTCACCCTGATCTGCAAATTCGAAAAATGTCGAATTTCCAACAATGCCCCCCAGGCCAACTATCACTGAAAAAAATAAAAACAGATAATAAAAGAATCAAGTGGGTCATTTTTATAAATTCAACTATTATTTTCTCTTGTGGACTATATGTAAACATATTTTATGTGAATTATCTTATTCAGGTCGGTACTAAAAAAAAAAAAAAAACATGCATTTTGTATGATCCCTCTTATTTTAGTAAAATAATTAACGTCTTGCAGATTCTGCAAGGTGTATGTAAACTTTTGACTTCAACTGTATTTGTAATGTTACATTTTTTGTTTTTACATCAATGTGTTATATGTAAACATAGAAACAGACCTTCAAAGGATAAAAAAGCCCCTAAAACAAACTTAAATGACGTAAAATTAAATACAAATTAAAATGCTAGATACACAAACAATACTATTTGTCTCAATAGCATTTTTTTATTATTGAAAAAAATATAGAACATTAAATATAGAATTAAATAACAGAATCATAAAATGAATCAACGTTTAATTAAATCGATCAACACTCCCAGTTTCTGTTAATAAAAAGTTTAAGTTCTGTTAATAAAAAGTGCTCCCTCATTTACCTTTGTTTAAACCTGTGCTAAACCTTTATATCTTGCAAATTCAAACAAAGTCAAACTACAGTCTGTTACATCAAAGTTTTTGGTATTAAGTTGTTGTCCATAAGTATAACACACCACTAGAGGGAAGCATTACAACCCAGTAACAAATGGAGATTCCTCCTGAGAAAATGGCTGAGAGGCTGTAGAGATTACTACAATTAATTATTTTAAAGTAATAATGTAATAAAGTAAAAGTAATAATGCACTCTTAACGAGTGCACGGCTCTTGTTAAAGGATGTATTCTTTCACCTCAGTTTAATGTACACATTAAAGGATAAGTCCACTTCCAAAACAAAGATTCACATATAATGTACTCACCCCCTTGTCATTCAAGATGTTCATGTCTTTCCTTCTTTAGTCGTAAAGAAATTATGTTTTTTGAGGAAAACATTTCTGCATTTTTCTCTATATAATTGACTGATATGGTGCCCCGATTTTGAACTACCAAAATTCAGTTTAAATGCGGCTTTAAAACGATCCCAAATGCGGTTGTAAACGATCTCAAGGGTCTTATCTAGCGAAACGATCGGTTATTTTCATTAAAAAAAAAAAACAATTTAAATACTTCTTAATGTCAAACGCTCGTCTTGCCTTTCTCTCCATGAACTCTTTGTATTCTGGCTCAAGACAGTTAGGGTATGTCGAAAAAATCCAATCGTATTTTCTCCCTCAACTTCAAAAATTATTTTAAAAATCATCTAAATTTGCTGCAGAAGTTCCGACCCAGTCTTTGCAACGTGAACATGCAAAGAAGATCAAACACGCTTCATAAAAAAAAAAGGTCAAACAGCGATATAGGACGATTTCAAAGTTGAGGGAAAACATGAGATGGGAGTTTTTCGACATACCCTAACTGTCATGAACCAGAACAAAAACAGTCTAAGCAGAATAAGACAAGACGAGCGTTTGACGTTAAAAAGTATATAAATTGTATTCTTTTTATTAAAATAACAGATCGTTTCGCTAGATAAGACGCTTCTTTCTAGGCTGGGATCGTTTGAAGCCGCATTTAAACTGCATTTTGGAAATTCGAGGCACCATATCTGTCCATTATATGGAGAAAAATGCTTAAATGTTTTCCTCAAAAAACACAATTTCTTTACAACTGAAGAAAGAAAGAAATGAACATCTTGAATGACAAGAGGGTGAGTAAATTATTTGTAAATTATTGTTCTGGAAGTGGAGTATTTTTAGTTTGACAGATTATATATAATTCCCTGATGTACATAAGCATTCTTTTACTGTATACAGTGTATTTTCATTACGCCTCAAACTCAGCAATTTCATATTATTTGAAATATAATCAAAATGAACTCCATGTTAAAAACCCAAATGACCTCTGTGCTCTTAGACTGTCAAAAAGATGAACATAACAGTAGTAGCCAAAACTGTAAAACTGTGTGACCCTCACAACATAAGAAAACACAAGGCATATGATAATGGTATTTTTTTATTTTAATTACCATTAGTGTTACACAACAATGATTTTAACAGAATATATACAAAATGGTTATCTCTGCCCCTCTCAACCAAAAAATGAACCGAATGACCAGAGGTCAGGCTGAATTACACATGCAGTTCTAAAATGAGGAAATTATTATATCCTGCCTTTCCTGTGACCTTCGTATCCCTTCAGCCAGATTTATATCAAAACACTGACCCACCCACTTATCATAACAGATGACAAATATGGCATTCATAGTGAAAGCTACGGCAACAAAGAAAATATGCAGAGTTAAGTCTTGAATAAGGCATAAACAGCATATTAATATTTCTCAGATGAACTGGACCATATAAAGGGAGGGTGTCGGTGGTTATAAACAGCTTATGTTTTTATGGCTGAATGTGCAGAAGAGTGACAGAACAGCATATTACGATGAACTTATGCCACTTTGTTTGCCGTATGGGCGTCAGGGTAAATTTAGTTTGCATGCGAGTAAGACAAGTTACTTTACTTTCATAGGAAATCTGACTTTTGGTGTCCTCTGCGCCAGGTGATAAAGATCACTTTGCATGTTCCACAGAAACTGGACACGTTCCAGATGTGCGAGACCACCATTATGAGGAGGGGTGTGGGGTACGATAAAAATGGAACTGCTGAAATTTTCCCCTCTCTAAAACCCACCCTCTTATTTTGCCTTGACAATTTTAATATGTGCTTTTGTGTTTTATGCTGAACTAAAGCAGTAAAAAGTTAATAGAAAGTAGAAAAAAAAAGGAATGATTTTTAGCACACATTTTGGCATCAAAAAGCATGAAGAAAAAGACTAACAAATTATAAAGAACTGATTCCATAGCTCAAGATCAGTCAATACTAATTAAGTCATTTTTTTCTGTTTGAAGTGTTAAGTCATTGTCCATTTCTGTCTGAAGTGTTACGAATGCTTTGTTACCTTCACAAACTCATGTGTAGGTCAAAATAGTGCAGTCACAAAAGTAACCAGGTCGAAAATCTGGCTGGTGAACATGAAAATAAATAAAACAGCACCCCTATCATTCATTATCTGGACTCTGAAACTAGTGTATGTCATTATTATTTGATACCTTTTTACACCAGAGCATCTGGTGCAGGAGGCTCACAAATGTATAGGATTGAGAGGAAGACTTTAGTCCCCAAGGTCAGTTTCTAGGAGTGTGTGCTTTTCTGGATTGACATCTCCAAGGCCTCCTGGTGTTCTGGTTGTCGTGGCTGGAACCCTCACATCTTACTGAAGCACTCTTTAGCATTGTTCCACACCTGAATTCCCTAAAAACAAAACATGATTATTTTTTAGTTAGTGCTGTCAAAGTTGGCGATTAATTTGTCCAGTTTAACAGCATTAATATTTTAACACAGGGGCAGGGCTAGGGATGGCCACACCACTCACAACTGCTGCTTCGGTCTCTTTTTTTTCTTGACAATGAGTGTATTTTAGTCACAGAACGTCTCATCAAATGGGAGACTTTTCAGAAGCGCACTCCAACTTCAATTCAGCGACAGGCCATAGTCAAATTAGCTTCAGTAGAACAACAGTGAACTGCGGTCAGATGAGATGTTGTCAGGCCATATGTCAGTTAAAACTAATTTACCTGTCCTGTCAGCCGTTATACTGTGCTCATATGCTCTTCAATTGCACGTATGTTAAATTGCAAAAACGGCAGCACATGCTGTAGCCTGTGTCATTTCATATTAAGGCGTGAATGAAACTACTAGGATGCGTGTCAGATCCGCGTCACGTTCAGCAGGGGCATCTCTTAAAGTTATAGCAGCCAAATAAGCTAAAACCCCAGCTTCTGTGATGTCTGTTAATCAAAGAACAAAAAAAAAAAAAAAACAGGAAATCAATCCTTAAAGCTTTTGTAGCTTTAAGGATTCATCTATATTTAATTTGGCATTTAGTGCTTGATAACTTTATTCAGTTTCTGTATATTTCCTACTTGCTGAAGGGAACTGGTAAATAATGGGTTTATGTGAAGATTGTTTTAAGTTCCCCTTAAATTAAAAGTTATTGTTTTTTCAAGTTAAATAAATGTTAAAATTGATAGCTCTCAATTATACTGTGATGTTGAATGGCTATAGTTAAAGAAGTTTCACTTCCAAAACAAAAATTTACTCACCCCCTTGTCAAGATGATCATGTCTTTCTTTCTTCAGTCGTAATGAGTAGGGCTGTCAAATGATTTATCGCGATTAATCGCATACAAAATAAAAGTTTGAGTTTCCCTAATATATGTGTGTTCTGTGCGTAATTATTATGTATATATATATATATATATATATATATATATATACATATATAAAAATGCAAACACATTCATGTATATATTTAAGAAATATTTACAAGTATATGTATTTTTTAATTTTTATATAATTTATGTTATATATGAATACAAATATTTTGTACATAAATAACATTTCTCTTAAATATATACATTGGTGTGTATTTATATTTTTTTAGAAACAATAATTACACAAAGTACTTTTATTTTGTATGCGATTAATCGCGATTAATCGTTTGGCAGCCCTAGTAATGAGATTCGGGATCTCTCTCCATATAGTGAACTTCTATGGTGCCCGCAAGTTTGAACTTCCAAAATGCAGTTTAAATGCAGCTTCAAAGGGCTCTACAGGATCCCAGCTGAGGAAGAAGTGTCTTATCTAGCGAAACAATCAGTTATTTTGTTAAAAAAAAAAAAAAAAAAAGACAATTTATATAATTTCTAACCTCAAATGCTCATCTTGTGTATTCCAATTCAAGACATTTAGGATATGTCAAACTCCCATCTTATTTTCTCCTCCAACTTCAAAATCGTCCTACATTGCTGCAGAGGTACCGACCTAGTGTTTACAAAGGGAACGTGCAAAGAAGGTCAAACGGCCTTTACAAAAAAGGTAAAACAGCGACGTAGGACGATTTTGAAGTTGGAGAAGAAACGACAGTTTTTCGACATACCCTGTTGTGAACCGAAATACACAGAGTACACGCAAAGGTAGACAAGACGAGCATTTGAGGTTAAAAAGTATATACATTTTTTTTTTTGGAAATAACCGATTGTTTCGCTAGATAAGACCCTTCTTCCTCAGCTGGGATCGTTTAGAGCCCTCTGAAGCTGCATTTAAACTGCATTTTGGAAGTTCAAACTCACGGGCACCACAGAAGTCCATTATATGGAGAGAAATCTCTTTAAATTTCTTTACGACTGAAGAAAGAAAGACATGAACATCTTGGATGACAAAGGGGTGAGTAAATTATCTATACATTTTTGTTCTGGAAGTGAACGTCTCCTTTAATGATTTTAATGGTTTAAAAAAAGAACAATTTCCTAGAAACATCAGTAATATTGGTATCAGTGATACTCACCTTCAGTCATTACAAAATATTTAACAAATATAAAAAATGCACCTTTATGTTTCTACATTAATTTAAAGATTGAATGTGAAATTATTGCAATATAAAATGATATTTAAAAACTATAATGTTAGGTGGGATCACAATGAACTGCAATTAATTTCAGAATTAATGTGCAATTAATTATTTAATTTTTTAAAATAAATTGACAGTAATATTTTTAATGCAAGTACACCACTTCTCCCTTGTGTCTGATCAGTATAGAGTGGGGATAGGCAAACGTCGGCCCTGGAGTGCTGATGTTCTGCAGAGTTCAGCTCCAACCCTGAAAAAAAAAACTCACCTGCCTGTAGCCCTAGTAATCCTAAAGACCTTGATTAGCTTTTTTAGCTTTTTTTTTTTTTTTTTTTTGATTAGGGTTGGAGCTAAACTCTGCAGGACATCGGCACTCCAGGACAGGCGTTGCCTATCCCTGATATAGAGACTGGTGTTTTGCTTGTTTTTTAATGACAAAGGTAGTATTTTTGCTTGCTTTGATGGTACTCACCTTTTTGCACATGCTGATCTGCATGATGGCATAGCTGATGAGAGCCTCTCTGAGATCGTGGTCTTTCTGCTCTTTGAACCTCTCAACATCCACCCATGCACTTGTCACAAACTCCCTACAAAAAACCCCCAAAGATTCTCGGTGTGAAATAATTACTTGACATGAATGGCTAATCTACATATTTTTAAGAAATCCCTGAATAATTAGCCTGTTTTTGGGTTCAACTCACCCATATTAGATGAGTTTCTCAATATGATCAAAAAATGCTTATTTTGAGCATATCTGTACATTTCATAATTTCTGTACTGCCACAGAGAATAAGAAGGCAATGCAGTTTTGTGGTGCAAGCTTGTCAGCTCATAAACCACCTAATTAAGTACAATTTTCTCACAACATTTATTGCTTTTCGTCATCAGCAGTACATAAATTTAGTCGTGTGGGAATAGCACACTGCTTACTCGCATTCTGCGTTTCTTTCTTTGACTAGCTCCTCTCCTTCTTCAATCTGTGTCTCCAGCATTTTCAGCTTAGCTTCTCTCTGCTCTGGGGTCTCTTGTCCAAACAGTTTACTGGTCATTCCCTTCAGAGAGAAGGTCCGTATTGTCTACACAGGAAAAAAAAAAAATTAAAAAGTCAATGAAATCCATTGCCTGGAACAAGAGACACTCTTCCTCCCATGTTTATTTGTAGAAAGCTGAAATATGGACGTTTTTACTCCCATTTTTTGCGGGCCAAGTAATTATTCATATCAGCCAGTCGGGTCAGAATGACTTTTGTATGTTGTTGGCGTTTTACGCAGCTCAAATGTTTACATGTTAAATGTGCCAGTGAGGTAATTCTCTACAGGCTCTATTCATGCAAGCACAATTTTAACTGCATAAAACATTCGCTAGCATGCAAATGCCCAAATTTTTACTATGAAGGGCCAAAACTCAAACTTGATTGAGGGCTGTGGGACAAAAGTAAACACTGCATTATATCCAACTATATTAAAAATAATATTTTTAAAATCAAATATGCTGAAAAACACAATAAAACAAAAATGTTTTATAAATGTTTTCCTATTTTTCTCTCATTCTTGTGATATGACATGGACCCTGGTTTAAATAAATCTTCCTGGAAAGTCCCCCATTCCAGACATGAGAGGGGTGATGTGGAGTTCTCCAGTCTCGTCTTGAGTTGTGTCATGTGGCTGAATGGACACTGACCCCTGTGGCGAGTTCCTCCCGCTGCTGTTTCTTAGAGGTCAGATCCTGTACGGCCATCTCGAGTTCATACTGTGTCAGTTCATGCTTCCTACACACTGCCCTGTGAATACGCACATAAACCACAAAATATGCAAAATCAACCATAAAAGCAGATCATCTTATTGTTTCTTATGGAAATTGTTGAACTGAAAGCCTAGATGCCCTGCAGGGTGATCACTTTTAAGAAAACTGGGAACTGATGGAGGTTTGTGTTTACAGTGTACTGAAAGTAGCTTGTAATTTAATCAGCCAATGGGGGCTATCAGTTCCCAAGAATTCAGTGAGAACAGGGCCCATGTACACTTCTAATCAACCGCACTGTTATAACAGCTTGTGTTAAGTATGCTTCAGGTCACATTTATAGTAGTTCAGGGAAATAAATGATTTTTATTTTCATTTTGAGTATACTATCCCTTAAAGATGAGGCAATGAATATTGTACCTTAACGCATCTGCGTAGAAAAGATACTCCTTCAGCTGATCAGCGTAATGCTCCTCTTCCTCTAGAATATCGTCTACAGAAGCAGCATACCTATAACACACAAAAGTGCCCGATCAAAGTCTAGTTGACATACAGTGGACATCAAAATGAGAGAATACTTGATTTTAACCATCGGGTTGTGTTCGAATTCTTGTCGCACTTGTGGTGTTCCTGGTCAAAAATGACTGGACACCAAACAATTGCTTATAAATCTCTCATTATGCTATATTATCCCCAAATATTGGATTCAATCTTTTTGTCAGCTTGTTTTCTTTCATGTAGGACTGGGTTTGTGTTTCTATTTGCATCTGATTAATCATAGGCCTCATTTTTCTGAGAGTAGGTACCTCATTTTTTTAAGTAAAAAAAAAAATATATATTAATTTTCACAATATGAGATAAAAAAAATTATAAATATTTGCAGTTTCTCACACTAATGTGCTTTAATGTTTAATCAGGAACTTTTGCAAAATTGCAAGAGATTATTTATTTATGACAAAGATACTAACACTGAGTTAAAAACATAAGACTTAAAACAACTAATATTATAAAACGAATGATTCTGACCTAAACATTCATAAATGAATTGGTTATGTTAAAAGCTGTTATAATATAGCCGTTATACAATATTGTTTAAAAATTGTAATTGTTTTAGACAAGTCTCCTTGTCTCACCAAGGCTGCATTTATTTGGGAAAAAAAAAAAAAGTAATATTGTGAAATATTATTACAATTTAAAATAATTTTTCCTATTCTAATATATTTAAAAATGTAATTTATTTCCATGAACTCTTTATGTTAGGTGGCCTTATCTACTATGTACTTACATCAAAAAATAACTACAATATTGTATTCATACTGTACTGGAAAACACATGCTACTATTGAGGTGGGATATGAGTAAGGTTTAAGACAGGTTTGGTGATATGGGTAGGGTTAAGGTGTAAAGAATGGGTCAACAATGTATATATAAATTAAATTATAGAAATTGTTTACAGATGTAATTAAATGCAGGTATTTTTTTCTTTTAAATATGAGTACAATGTAAAAACATATGTACACAACAAGTGCATTGAATCAAATGATTAATTTAAATTTAACTACATCGTAGTTAAGGCCACCTAATATAAAGTGGGACCTAATCTTATCATTTTGAACTTTTCAAGTTCCAAATAAAAACATAAAATAAATAAATGAGATGAAGTACTTTATTTAACTCACTGAATTACCCAAAAATAGGCATTACCACATTTTTTAATACATAAATCGCTTTTTGTTAACTTTCCAATAACTACATCTTTTTATACATATTGTGACCATGATATTTTAAATAGTTTGATGATATCATGAATATTTTGGTCATACCGCCCACCCATAATTTCACAAACTGGCTTTCTGGTGAAACTACATGTGTTATCCTCTCTAAATCAGTCGTAGAGCCTGTGGAACTAAAGCCAAACCCGCCGCAGAGCGTGTTTGGGGTATTTTGAGGAATTTTGGGAATAGGTGAGCAACATGATCCATAAAACAGTCTGACAGCTGCCAAATGGAAGCTGATGACGGACAGGTTGTTTCTTTCAGTGCTGAGACAGACAGGCAGCGCATTGGGCTCTGACCTTTGACCTTTCTGCCAAGTACAGCAATCTGGAATCCATCAGAACAGAGAGCAATACAACACCAGTATAGAAGCTAAAGGGGCTGGTTAAAGACCCACTAAGGACACTACCGCAAAAGCATTGCTCACACAACATCATCAACATCAACATAACGTTGAAAAAAAAAAAAAGACCACTAAACGTTTTGGCCATGTCTCCCGGAGATTCGCGGCACGGTCTGCCAGCCAAATTAAAACCTGAGCCTCCCATGGGCTCATCGTAGTGGCTACTTGTT
Organism: Labeo calbasu; assembly: GCA_019740295.1. Taxonomy (NCBI): domain Eukaryota; kingdom Metazoa; phylum Chordata; class Actinopteri; order Cypriniformes; family Cyprinidae; genus Labeo; species Labeo calbasu. Next base: position 47,091 of record JAHKKF010505767.1, read on the forward strand.
ACGGGGGGGCCGTGAATGGAAATCTGAGAGGATTCAGATCAATCTGGCAAATGTGTTTTACAGCTCAGTACTAGAAGCACACACATGTAGAGTCATGGGGTGTATCATACAGCACCTTCATATTTCAGGTCCCTCAATGAGCTCTCAGAGGGTAACAGGATCGTCCCAGGTAAAAGAAATACAATCAAATCCAGCTGCAATGAAATCTTGCACTAATCCTATAAAAGTACATTAGAATGGCTCATAAAGCGGCTATGTTGTGAACTCACGCGTCCATGTGATGGCCGGCGCTCTGCAGCCCATCTCCCATCTCTTTCTCAATGGCGCTCCACTCGCTGTCCAAAACAAACAAAGACTCACATTGAACAACTGCAGCTGACCGCAGCTACACAATCACAGCCCGAAAGATTTACCCCAAAAATGCTTCTCACAAAAACAGTTTACAGAGCACATTATAAAACATGTCTGGCTCCATCAAAATGAGGGCATTTAATTGTGATTAAACTGTGTACTGATTGTACTGTGAGAAAATATCTGAAGGATCTAGTCTATTCATCACACACGACTGTAGAGTTTCAGAAGACAAGAAATATAATGTACAGGTTGTATATAGACTTTTACGTTGCTTTATGCTGACCACATTTATATGCATATAAAAATTCGGATTAATCGGTTCAAATTAAGGGGGAATAAATATGACAAAATTACAAATTTAGTAATTTTTTAAAGTAATATCTCATGCTTACCAAGGCTGCGTTTATCTAAGTAAAAATATAGTAAAAACAGTAATATTGTGAAATATTATTACAGTTTAAAAGAACTGTTTTCTGTGCTAATATATTTTAAAATGTAATTTATTCCTGTGATGACAAAGCTGAATTGTCAGTGCAATATGATTCATCAGAAATTATTCCAATTTGCTGATTCAGAGCTCAAGATACTTACTTCTTACTAACATTATTGAAAACAGTTGTGCTTTTTTTTTTTTGTAATCTGTAATACATTTTTTTCAGGATTCTGTGATAAATAGAATGTTTTATTGAACAATATAATTTCTTATAACAATGTAAAAGTTTTTACTGTCACTTCTGATAATTGGCATTCTTGCCAATTAATAATCTTACTGACCTTAGTGAACAATAAAAAGGACTATATCAGTACCTGTCAAGCATGTAAATGTCTTTTTTCAGGAATAAAGTCTACCAAAATATGGACCATAATAAGACAATGATATGCATATAAACATGGTCATTATACGGAGAAGAGGAGTCTGGACAAGCTGAAATATTACTTTTGTGTTCCAAAAAAAAGTAAGCCATATCCATTTTGACATAAGTAAATTATTAATCTGAGTGAACTATCCCTTAAAAAAACATTACCTAAAGACTCTTCCATAATTTCCATGCACTTTGTAGACTCCATACAGGCGATCAGCTGCTCTCTAAAAGAAGAGTTTATCTCTGTTAGTAAATAATTAGATATATGACTTTAAGAAACATACAGTTGAGGTCAAAAGTTTACATACACCTTGCAGAATCCGCAAAATGTTAATTATTTTACCAAAATAAAAGGGGATCATACAAAATGCATGTTATTTTTATTTAGTACTGACCTGAATAAAAATATTTCACATAAAAGAGGTTTACATATAGTCCACAAGAGAAAATAATAGTTGAATTTATAGAAATGACCCTGTTAAAAAGTTTACATACGCTTGATTCTTAATACTATGTTGTTACCTGAATGATCCACAGTGTTTTTTTTATGTTTAGTAAAAGTTGTTCATGAGTCCCTTGTTTCTCCAGAACAGTTAAAATGCCTGCTGTTCTTTAGAAAAATCCTTCAGGTCCCACAAATTCTTTGGTTTTTTAGCATTTTTGTGTATTTTGAACCCTTTCCAACAATGCCTGTATGATTTTGAGATCCATATTTTCACACTGAGGACAACTGAGGGATTCAAATGCAGCTATTACGGATAGTTCAAATGCTCACTGATGCTTCAGAAGGAAAAACAATGCATTAAGAGTCTTCATTCTGTTCAAAAAACTTTTGAACAGAATGAAGATGTGTACATTTTTCTTATTTTCCTAAATATCTTTTTTTTTTCCATTTAGTACTGCCCTTCAGAAACTACAGAAAATACTTACAGGTTTACCAGTAGACAAAATAAGTTAAATTTACCCTGATCTTTAAATTCAAAAGGTTACACCCTCTCAGTTCTCTGAAAGTCTCTCAGTTGTCCTCAGTGTGAAAAGATGGATCTCAAAATCATAGTCATTGTTGGAAAAGAGCTGCTTAAAAAAAAAACCAAATAATTTGTGGGACCTGAAAGGTTTTTCTGAAAAAGAGCGGGCAGTTTAACTGTTCAAGGCAAAAAAGGGACTCATGAACAACAATCGCTAAACAAAAAAAAACAGCTGTGGATCATACAGGTAACAACATAGTATTAACTTTTCTTACTATTTTTATCCCAGTAACACTGAATACAGTACTTAAATTGGCCATTTGTTGGAGTGAAAGAAATTTTTCCTGAGAAATTCAGCTGTCTTGATATTGTTTACACTCACCGCCCGAACTCTCAGCAGCTGTGAAATAACAGACTGCAGTTCATCACCATAGTGTTTCATTTCTGCAAATCGCCTGTGAAACACACACATGGGTCAAGGTTAGTTTCAGTGTTAACAAACAGCATAGCTGTATCTTAATGCATCTCATGACACTGCATAAACAGTATGGAAAAATGTCTTACTTGTCTGGATTCTTCACTCTGAATGTGGCATTCAAAGCCTTTAATCTTGAATCGGCCTGTAAGAAGGACCGAATGTTGACAAACAGATTCATGTTTGGGTTTAGTTTTTTTCAGATGGTGTAAAACAGGATCACAGGCACTCCTTACAACAATCTTTTCAAATGACTGAGATCAGATAAACACTGCAATATGGCAATAATATACACTAACATAAAACACTGCTGCTCTTTCGGGTTTGATCCGGAACGATCCAACAGACTTCCTGTGCCTGTTTACATAAACTACAGCGTACTGATAACAGATTTCTCACTGCGGTAGCAATTCAGTTACTTCACACAATTTTTAGCTAAAATCAACATATAATTAGTCAACTTCATATCAACATATGAAAACTGACCAATGGTGAGAAGCAATGAATAACAGAGTCGTGAGAAGAGGTTTAAAAAGAGAAAGAACCCAATGAACTGGATAGTGCTGATATACCTTCGCCTGAAATCCTGTCTCAAACACGGTTTCCTTCCAACCATTTTCCTGTGGGGCAGAGAAAGGATGTAATTTCTGACACTGACAAAGGGCATTATCAGCATGAAATCATCATTTTTTTCTTTTCAAATGGGAAAAGTGATATTAAAGTATCATTTTAACAAATTTATTTAGTTTAATTATTTAAATGCACAAAAAAAAGTATGAAATGCTAGACTGTAGTGCATTGATAAGCTCACACTACCATTCAAAATTTAGGATCAGTAAGATTTTTTTTTTAATTCAGCATTTAACTGTAAAAATATTAACTGTTTTCAACATTAATAATTAAAAAAATAAAATAAAAAACTTTCCAAATCAACAAAACAGAACGATTTTTTAAAGGATCTTAAGCTTACTTGCCATCACTGGAATGAATTACATTTTAAAATATATTCAAATAGAAAATCGTTTTATGTATATGCAATTATACGCAATTATTTATTGAATTTATGTCTATTTCTACTTGGCCGTCATTTGATTTTTATTTGTTTAAAACTGACAGCAGAGCAGAAATAGAAATTAATTATTTAAAATTGTACAAAAACTTTAAGTTAATTACAAATTAGGAATTAGGCACAAATGTTAAAATCTCCATATCAAAAGATTTAAACACGAGGAAAGGTCAGTAACAAAGATGCAAACAGAAAGTGCGAGTGGCTTGCTACTGGTTAGATTCACCCTTTGCTTTGTCTAGACAGCTTTAGCGAGAACTCTCTACCTCAGTGAGGAATGAATAGAAGATCTTGTCACTGGACAGCACTGGGTGTGAGGCCACTCGGAGCAGGAAGTTCTCTAGTCCCACCCTACGCCTCTCCACGAAGTCAGGGTCCATGTTATCTGCTGACAGCTTGTGCCACACAAATTCAGCCTGTTACAAAAAGCATGAAGTTACTGTGCATGAATGCAAATCACTTTTACAAGCAGCAGTAACCAAGGCATCTTGTTTGCATACCCGTTTTTCAGGCAACGGTGGAACCACCAAAAATGGATAGGTGACTAACAAATAGTTTCTAAGCAGCTCAAACTCGCTGTAACGCCTCCACAGTGAATCTGGGACAGGATTGGTCCCTTCTGATGGAGCATCCACTGGCCTAAAAACAAATGAACCAGAAATGGAATGAAACACAAAGAAATAAAGATTTTAAATAGCATTTCAATAAAATGTTAGAGTTAGGTTTGGTATAAACTTCGATATATCTCTTGAAGCATAATAAAAACACTTCTGTCATGAATTGTGGGGTTGGCTTAAGCTAATTTTTAAACTGAATTAATCTGAAATAAACAGCAGAGACCTATGAGGTTTCAAGCTGTGGTTCTGGTTTATAAAAGTAGTCATTTTAAAGGCCTTTTCAAACACATGCCAAAGATTTAACGGCGCTGCGTAATCTAACTGAATTCCCAGTGCATAAAGCCATGAGTGCTGCTAATTTAGGAGCAGAACTCCACTAAATCACACTGCAATGAAGGAGCACGTATATGAACTCTCCTGCATTAATTAAACATCACTCCAGGGTCAGTACAGAGGGGGATCGGTAGTAATTTTCCCCTCGGGAGAAATCACGCGATCACATCGGGCCGTCCCTCTAATTGTCTTTTCCCCCCATTACGGCGCCCCTGCTTACTGTGCAATAATCAGGCATCCTACAACTTTTTGACCAATGTACTTCATTGACTCTTTCAGGCATATGGCCTAGGGTTTTTCAGCAAGATTCTTTTTAAAGAATGCAATACTTTTACTCAACATGCATGTATTAAACTGATCAAGTGACAGTAAAAACATTTAAGTTACAAAAGAAAATTTGCAATACAGTTAGGAAAAGATGTATCACGGTTTTCAACACGGAGCATCAAATCAGCAATGATATCTGATGGATCATGTGACACTGAGGACTGTAGTAACAGCTGTTCATAAAATCAGCTTTGTCATAACAGAAATAAATGAGTTTTTAAAACAGATTAAAATAGAAGAGTTTTAAATTGTAATTATATTTCACAATATTACCATTTTTATTGAATTTGTGAGCAAATACACTACCAGTCAAAAGTTTTTGAACAGTAAGATTTTTTAAGTTTTCTGCTCACCAAGCCTGGACTTGTTTGATCTAGAGTACAATTTAGTAAAATTTTTAAATATTTTTACTAATTAAAATAACAGTTTTTTTTTTATTTGAAAATATTTTAAAATATGATTTATTCCTGTCATTCAAAGCTACATTTTTAACATCATTACTCCAGTCTTCAGTGTCACATGATCCTTCAGAAATCATTCTAATATTCTGATTTTCTGCTCAAAAAAACATTTATTATTATTATTATTATTATTATTATTATTATTAATATTAATAACAGCCGAGTCAAATTTTTTCAGGTTTCTTTGATGAATAGAGAGTTAAGAAGAACAGTTATACTGTTATTAATTACAATTATACTGACTCCGAGCTTTTGAATGGTATAGTGTAAAATGTTACAAAATCCTTTTGTTTCAAATCAGATCTTTGGATCTTTCTATTTAAAGAATCCTGAAAAAAATATTGATGATGATAATAACAAAAACAACAACAACAATAACAACTTTTCTTAAACAGCAAATTAGCACATTAGAATGATTTCTAAAGGATCATGTGACACTGAAGACTGGAGTAATGATGCTGAAAATTTTACTTTGATCACAGGAATAAACTACATTTTAAAATATATTCAAACAGAAAAAACAGCAATTTTAGATAGTAAAAATATTTCACAATATTACTGCTTTTGCATAAAAGACCTCTTTAAAAAAAAAGCAAAATCTTGCAATCTGTTCAATAACTTTTGACTGGCAGTGTATAATTAATTCTTAATTATCAATTTAATTATTTTTATATGGATTAAATTAGTAGATTTAATGGCTTACATATTTTACAGCTTGGTACAACTACAAACTGCAAGTAATCCATGACTTGGAGGCCTGGAAATCACACTTTTTAAATTCAAATTGAAATTTGTTGGAGCCTTGAATAATGATGGAAAATGTGCAAAAAAAATTTTAGAGATGCAGAGAAGGAAATATACATGGGGGAGGAACGCTGAAAAAAAAAAGGGGGAGACTTTGAAATAAGAGCTTAACTTCCCAAGGGCTCCAGGGAAGAAATGGGAGCACATAATGTGTTCCACGCTAATAATCCACGATGAAATCAAAGCACAAGGAAGGTGCAGATTGGCTGGGAGGCATTCTGTACAACTTTCCCCAAGATTAGTGGCACCAAACTGCTCTCTAAAGCCCACTATTTGCGTGTGCAGTATGCCTTCCACATGGTCCTTACAAAAACACGTCCTTCCTTTTATGGCAACGAGCAACAATACGGCACTGTTTAGATATCTACATGATTCAATATAGGCAAGAATTTTTATGCTAACACAAGTATCGCTATTACTTCTGTTTATATACTATTAAGGTCAGAGATTTGAACAAGCCCTTAACCCTGAGCATGTGCCTTGTCACATACTGTTTCTACTACAGACATAAATGACTCAAATCATGCAGCCTTTTGAACAGAGGTGCGCTATTACTTTTCCAAGCACTCAAGCTTGTCATTTTCCTTGCAGGACAATAAATCAGGAGAATAATCCTGAAGGAGGGACCTGATAAATGCATAAATGTAAAAACTAAAGGTAACTTTTTGCATGAACAAGCACCATAATTATTTAATTAAGAAAATGTAAAAATCTAGTTCTGGATGGTTTTTCAGTTACCAAAAAACATGCTGTGAAAATGTCTTGGTTACATACAGTGATTTTCTGAGTTCGACCACTAAGTATTGTTTTTGAATCATGTGATAATATGTTACTGCACTCTGGCCAGTGTGCGTGTTTGGCGCTGCTGGAAACACAGACAAAGCACATCTGCCTGAAGCGCTGACTCATCAGTCTCTCCAGAACGACACGTCCCTCTTTCCAGCGCTAAACTTGGCGGGGTGATGGGGGGGTGAGAGCAAGAGGTGAAAGTGACACTTCTGCTGCATGTCACTGGGATACTTCTGTTTTGTTTTATTTGGTGTAGAAAGAACATGTTAAAGTGACAGATCCAGGCACAGGAAGAAAAGATCTAGTGTAAACATTTAAGTACGAAGTGGACTTAAAGAGAGGAAATCCGATGGTCTCTACCAGTCTGCTGTTGCTTCCACAGTTTCTGAGCTGGTCTAGCTATGCCGTGAATCTTTGATGTTTTGCGTTTCATCATATAGTACAATATGAGCATAGTTCAGTCAAGTCAATGTGTAAACTTGCTTTATCTAAAGTCGGTTATTGACATTGTTTGTATATTGATATTGCTATTTACCAGTTTGTTATTAGCTTGCTTTTAGGTAAATGCCACACAAGCTTTAAAAGTTCACCAAAAAAAATAAATACTCTGTCATTTATTACTCACTCGTGTCATTCTGACCCCGTAAGACCTTCGTTCATCTTCAGAACACAAATTAAGATCAGTTTTTGATTAAAAATTCAAGAGCTTGCTGACCCTGCATAGTCAGCAATGCAACTGACACATTCAAGGCCCAAAAACGTAGTAAGGACATTGTTAAAATAGTCTCTTGTGAACACACATCAAAGACTGACAGAGGCAAAGAAAATGTTGAATAAAGTCATTATTTTTGTTTTCTTTGCGCACAAAAAGTATTCTCAAAGCTTTGTAACATTACAGTTGAACCACTGATGTCAAATGGACTATTTTAACAATGTCCTTACTACCTTTCTGGGCCTTGAACGTGTCAGTTGCATTGCTGTCTATGCAGGGCCAAAAAGCTCTCGGATTTCATCTAATATATCTTAATTTGTGCTCCGAAGATGAGCAAAGGTCTTACGGGTTTGGAATGACATGAGGGTGAGTAATTAATGACAGAATTTTTATTTTTGGGTGAACTATCTCTAAAACATAAAAATGCTTGCACATTTTTGTTGCTTTGTTAGAATGAATAAGCAACAGTTGTGAAACTTAGACTCATGAGTTTGATGCTGTGCAGTCAACCACAATGGTTAACAAAAGAGCACGTAGAGTAGAGAGCATGTTGCAACATCAAGCAGACACTACAATGAAAAGGAGTTAGAGTGCTAGATGAAAATCAAGTGTAAACAACAGAAGAAGGACATCTTACTAGGCATGAGCCACAGACACTGAAATGTAATTGGAAATCCCCAAAAAGAAGAAAAATTGTCTGAGGAGTAAATCACTCTTCAGATGCTGCCTGCATTAAACATAAAGCACACCTGATACCCTCTCAAGGGGCGCTTAACAGCATCTCCAATATCGCTGTTTAGAGTTCGATTACAGAACTTGTTGCTTGGCTGATTTTTAGTTTTATTTTTGCATTGAAGGAGAAGTTCACTTCCAGAACAAAAATTTACAGATCATTTACTCACCCCCTTGTCATCCGAGATGTTCACGTCTTTCTTTCTTTCTTCAGTCGTAAAGAAATTATGTTTTTTGAGGAAAACATTCCAGGATTTCTCTCCATATAATGGACTTTACTGGTGCCCTGAGTTTGAACTTCCAAAATGCAGTTTAAATGCAGCTTCAAATGGCTCTAAATGATCCCAGCCGAGGAAGAAGGGTCTTATCTAGCAAAACAACTGGTTATTTTCTAAAAAAAAAATCATTTAAAAATTACACTTTGCACGTTCACTTTGCACACACTGGGTCGGTACTTCTGCAGCGATGCAGGGCGATTTTAAAGTTGGAGAAGAAAAACAAGATGAGTTTTTCCGTCTTGAATCGGAATACACACAGTTCAAGTTCAGTTCACACAGAGCTAGACAAGACAAGCATTTGAGGTTAAAAGTATATAAATTGTCTTTTTTTTTTTTTAAAGAAAATAACAGATCGTTTCACCAGATAAGACCCTAATTCCTTATTCTCTCATTTGGAGCCTTCTGAAGCTGCATTTTGGAAGTTCAAACTCATGGGCACCATAGAAGTCCACTATATGGAGAGAAATCCTGAAACGAACAGTTTCTTTATGACTGAAGAAAGACATGAACATCTTGAATGACAACCAGATGAGTAAATTATCTGTACATTTTTGTTCTGGAAGTGAACTTCTCCTTTAATTTGGTTTGTACTGTAACCAATATAAAAAATGAGCCTCAAAAATGAACAAGCACAACAGAGTCTTCTCCCTTCATGGTTTCTTCATGGTTTAGGCTAGATTTGACTATCCTACTATTTATTTAATGCTTATGTCTAGTATTGGCTTAAACACAGTATTTACGTAAATTATGTCAGTAGAAACTCCATATGCATAGAATAATTCATCAGTTGTTGATTGGATGCAGGCAGATCTTAATGCAAACTTGCAGTCGATTGCAAAAAGGAGGCAAGTTTGTGTGGACGAAATGACAGGAAAAGTCCAGCATACATCACCAGAAAGAAGTCTATCATTTCATTTCAATGGAAGATCAAGTTACGTTTAAAATATAGTGTGACATGTCGTGTTGAATTTAACATGCAGAGACAAGTTGTAATCGATCTATGAGTGGATTCTCAGAAAACAAAAATAAAAGTGTAAACAACTTAGTGCTATGAAAGCTATTAGTATACTCGTTCAACCCGACAAAGCAACATTGGCACAACCAATGTATGATTTTGGGATGGGACTATTTGAAAACATTCATTACTTATGTAATTCTGGTGAAAATTACACATTTCACTTTTAATGATGATTTGTTGCACTACGAAAGCAAAGTGTCTTACCTCGTCTCTATAAGATACACTGTATAAGTCTCCTGCATGTTGACGGCATTTTTCCCAGTCCTCTTCTCTGCTTCAGCCACACTGATCTCCATCTTCTTCAGAAGATTTGTCCCTTTTTCAGCCATCTGTAAAGTTTGGTCCAGAGAATCACATTATTCAATACCACCGACTACAGTGTCCTTTTGATACTTTCAATGCAAAAAAATGGTTCAGGGCACTTGAGATTTAGATATTAAAAAAAAGTTGAGTATGCACTTAGATAGATATTTCTACAAGCACCCTCACATATTACTGGAAGGTAATGGTGTCTATGCCTTTAAGATCTTATGAAAAGTGTTGACAGGAAAAGTTTTCTCTCTAGTGTTGACATGTTTCCTGCTGAAACAGGAAGTTTGGACAATAATTTTTAAAAAAGCCAATGACTGGCTACTTTTCATTGTTATCCAAAAAGTAAGGTATTCACAAGTTTGGGTGAAATCACCTGCTTCTATTTTCTCACAATATTGAATATTTTCCAAGCCTATAGTATTGCTTAGCGCAAGTAAACACCAACAGATACAAACATAATGTGACAATAATATCATTATAAATCTAGACAATGAATTAATGAACAAATGGAGAATAGAAGACGGTTTCACACTGTTTTTTTTAACATATTGACAGGTGGTTTTATATTTGGTGTACAATTATGTCACAACGCTGATAAAGGAAAACTAAACTAAATGGCACATTTGTGTTAATAACATTGTTGACAATTTCCGACCACTTTCTCAGTGTACATGTTGCTATATTAAAAAACTATGATATTGGTCATATTTTGTCCCATGTCTCAAGCATCAGCAAATAAAGAAATTCGGCGAAGTATGGCGCGGTAAACAAGATCTTTTTGTTTATACATCGAAAATCTGCAGACTTGCATATGACACAAAGATGCGGATTGACGTTCGTCATATGATTGTATGAGATACTGGGTGTTTACAAACTACGTGGCAAAGGCTCTTCATTGACAGCTTAAAGTAAAGCAACTTTCTACGTATGTAGCTTTATATAAGCAGTCTTTATTCCTTATTCTTTTAATTCATAAACACCGTAATAAACAACAACAACATGTATGTAGTTCATGTAATGTCTTCGCAGAACCAGGTGATATTTTATCAATATTGACATGGCCATTCATGAGCCAAAGCAAAACACTGAACGCCGCTGTCCCGCACAGATCACGGGTTCGCTCGTGGGGCATCAACAAAACAACACATTATCGGCCATGTCGCATCAAAACATTCAGCTATAGACTTTACCGTCTTCTTTAAGTTGTTTTCCAACTCCGAAGGAGTCAGATCTGTGTTCCCAATCACCGCTATATCCTCGCTTCCTGAATCCGCCATGGTTTACCAATCTTGCGCTTGCGCGTTGGACACTTTCACTGTTTCACTGGGAGTCTGTGCGCGTGCACGCGTGCGTGATATACAGAAACATAAAATGGCATAAATGTTCATTTAGGTTCATTCTTGCTTTAAATTATTGGGATTTATTTAAAGATTGAATAACGCAATCATGAAAGGATGTGCAGAAAAATATGTATAAATTAGATCTATAACTATAGGCTACTGTTATTAGCCGCTCTAAGGAAAGTTACTTCTAATAGTAGTATTACAATATTGCGTTACTCCCTAAAAGTAATTAACAGCGTTATTTAGTTACATACACTAAAGCGTTACGTTCCTTTTGCGTTACTTTTTCTTATCTGAGATGGGCTTGCTTGTTCGTTTTTAATATAAAGCAGTTCTATTTTTGGCTAAAATGTAAATAATGTAAAAGACCTTTCACATAAAAAGTGAAATGAATAAGCCTCAGGTTAAAGGAATTAAATATATAAATGATTTTATGTGAACATTTAGTAATGCAGGTTGGCATAACATTCTGCGTTTGCATTTGCAGTTTATATTCATTTTGAATACTCAGTCTGTTTTTGTGCAAGTGAGATGAGTAAATGCATGTTCACATTTAGTCTAGAACCACTATCATGTTTGCATGCACTTACTCCCAGTTTCTTTTAACATGGGGACTGTAAGTAAATGGGGGAAAAAAGTAACTGGCATTACTTATTTGAAAAAGTAACTATTTTCTTGTAAAATAAAAAGTAAAGCGTTACTTTTGTAGTTAGGTTAGTAGTAGGCTACCTGAAAAAAAGTAACTCGCATTACTTACCAACACTGGTTATTAAAATAATTTCTGCTGATTATTTCCCAACTTTACCTGAGAAAACAGTTCAAGCATAGTTCAAGCATTTCCTAACTATTTAAAAGTTTCAACACATACTGAAATTATATTTGAATATATTTAGCCTACTTTAGAGTTGTAGCGTCAGAGCAAAAGTGCTTAATCTGTCACTTTTTTAATATTTTTCCTTTGTTTAACTTAGGTCTGTTATTATTGTTGTTGTTATTGTTTTTTTATTATTATAAGAAAGAAAAATAGAAAAGGGAAAAAAAGAACACAGGCCAAAATTGCTGATAGATTGCACTAAGATTTCTACTATTCACTATAAACTGGACTGTAGTTCATTGTTCCTTCTGTATACATTGTGAATCGTGCATTGATAAATGTGAGTTCCTGGGCGGATCCGCTCTCACTCACATCTGGATTAAAAACATCTGGATCCGCCTACACGGAACTCAGTCACACACACATACACAGTCCTGAACTCTCTCACAGATGAGCTTATCTGAGTCTTTGACACGAGCAGATAAAGAAAATAACGGCATCGTTTCAACGCTTTTGGGATCTTCGGATTGTGAGATATAATGGAGCGCGGAGGCTGCAGTTTGTGGGCTCTAACATCTGTTCTTCTGTGTTTCTGTCGTGAGTAGATCTTCACTTCTCTCCATACTTTCATTGTCTGGAGGCTCCACGCATCCGAGCTTTGTCTTGAAGTTTGTGTGTGAAACTTTTTTGACATCTAATATAATTAAACACGACAGAAACCGATTATTCTCCACTCTGGAACAGATATGGATTACCATAAAATGGGTTCAACATCTTGGTTAAACTGTTTAAAATAAGATGCTTGTGTTGACAATTATAATGCCTTCCATGGCATCGCATGAAAAATAGTTATTTTGGCTTTCTGAGATACTACAAATACAGTAAATCGCCGTATATTAAAGTTAAAGTGTGTTTGATTTACTTTAATAATACAGTTTTACAGTTTGATTGAATAGCGTGAGTTGAAGCATCATCCACAAATGTGATCCTGAACCACAAGTCATAAGGTTAAATTAAAAAAAAAAAAATTGGGATTTCTACATCTGCTGGAGCTTTCTATTGATGTATGGTTTGTTAGGATAGGACAATATTTGGCAGAATTACAATGATTTGAAAATCTGGAATCTGAGGGTGCAAAAAAATCTAAATATTGAGAAAATTGCCCTTAAATTTGTCCAGTGAAGTTCTTAGCAATGCATATTACCAATCAAAAATTAAGTTTTGATATATTTACCGCAGGAAATGTACAAAATATCTTCATGGAACATGATATTTACTTAATATCCTAATGATTTTTTTGCCTAAAAGAAAAATCAATCATTTTGACCCATACATTGTATTGTTGGCTATTGCTACAAATATACTCATGCTACTTACAACTGGTTCGGTGGTCCAGGGTCATAAATTTTGATTTTGCACACATTTGTTTTTATAAGGGTTCAGCTGATGCATTAGTAACATAAGAAATAAAATAAAAGGCTAAATGTTTATTATCTTTAAGCAGGAAAAGAATTATATAATTTGCACAAAGTGTAAGTAACTTTTAAAATACATGAAAACTTTACATTCTACGAAAGGTTCTTTACATAAAAAAAAACTCTTTAGAATTTTAAAATGTTTAAAACGTCACATGAATAGAAAATGTTCTTTTATAGAACTGTTTACTGAAAGGTTCTTTGGGGAACACAGAATGATTCTTTTGCGTCAGTATTTCGGAAAAAAACCCTTTTGGAACCTTTATTTTAACAATGTAGAATTCTGGAATACATATTAATATTAAATATTAATACCCTATTAGTACTTGTTATGATCCCTACTAAAATGAAAATATGAAATTAAAGAGAAGTCTTAAATACAAAATACTATATGTTCATTATATTTCCTGTGATGTTAAAAAAAAGGCCATCTAAGAATCACAGTACAGTATAAACAGCAATTTGAGATCAGTGAAAACCTTTTCAGAACAACACTTAAAAGTAAGATGGAAAACTGTACTAACTGAGGTCCACTTACATGACTATTGTGTGATACTGTACACCAAAAAACATTTTTAATTAAAAACAGAATCTCAATGGGCATAAAAGATGCCACACACTGTAACCGCATGAAAACAACACAATGCTAGGAAAGTTCCAACAAGGAAACCAAAACTTAAGAATCCAAATGATCTTTGCACAGCAGGGGCCTCCTTAAACGGTTTGGGTGTGTATAGAGTAGCTCCACTTACAACAACAATTATGAAATATTACCATGTGGGCGGAGAGAAGAGAACCATCACCTCTCAGTCTCACTTATCATTTCCCATCTGTTGCCAGAAACATCTCTGAAAAATATAGAGAGGTCAGTAGTGTCAGTGTGTGCGAATGTGACCACACAGAGACACTGTACATAAAAATACAAAGACAACCATCTAGGATCCCTTGATGCATCTCTCTGCTTTGTCATCATGATTGTCCACAATGGCAATATTGTAATGACATAAACAGAGGGTGTGATGCTGACAGGGCCTTACCCAACCCCAATGACCTCTCAGTGGACACAGACACTCCTTTTCTCCTTTGTTTGTCTGGAGTCCAAGAAGCTGTTCTTAGTGGGCATGGGTTTGCATGGTACTTGTGGAGGAGAGGCATCTTGGTTTTAATGATGATAAATGGTTGATTCTTATTATTTGGTGTGAGATAACAGAGCATTTCACTGGCAATGAGGAGAGATTGCGTCTCTTATCAGTGAATAATGGGGACAGGCCATTCACCCTCCTTAACATCGAAACGGCACTCATGGAGTGTGTGTGAGCCACAGTCAACACTAAAAAAAACAACTTCTGAAGACATCTGTTTGTCATGAATGCGACAGTTATGCCAGTGCTGCATTCACTGTACTGTTATTCATTTAATATCAGGAAATGCTTTCAGGGATCAAGCTGAGTTTAAAAGGAATTGAAAAACTTGGAAATCTGCCACCCAGTGGGATAGTTTGATTACTGCATCCTGGGGCCCCCAAAAATGCTTTATGACATGTAAAGGTATATGAAAGGGGAATGAATATATATATATATAGTCATTTTAGTGGATGATTAAGTCAGTTATTTTAACATCTTGAACAGCAGAAACTACTGTTTTGTCATTTAAAACATAAACTTATTTTTGTTGTATATATATATATATATATATATATATATATATATATATATATTATTGCAATTTAAAATAAGTTTTCTATTTTAATATACTTTAAAATATAATTTATTTCTGTGATCCAAAGCTGAATTTTTATCAGTGTCACATGACCCTTCAGAAATCATTGTAATATGCTAATTTATTATCAATGCTGGAATCAGTTGTTCTGCTTAATATTTTTTGGAACCTGTGATAGTTTTTTCAGGATTCTTGAATAAATAAAATGTTAAAAAGAAACACTGATAATAAATCAGCATATTAGAATGATTTCTGAAGGATCATGCGACACTGAAGACTGGAGTAATGATGCTGAAAATTCAGCTTTGCATTGCAGAAACAAATTCTTTTATAAACAATATTTAAATAGAAAACCACTATTTTAAATTGCAATAATATTTCACATTATTACTGTTTTTTCTGTATTTTTAATCAATAAACACAGCCTTGTTGAGCAAAAAAGTTTTCTTTAAAATATATTAAACATTTTATGGATCACAGACTTATATATGTGCTTATATGTGACCCTGGACCACAAAACCTGTCATAAGGGTCAATTTTTTGAAAGCTCTCTACTGATGTATGGTTTGTTAGGATAAGACAATATTTGGCAGAGATACAACTTTTTGAAAATCTGAAATCTGAGGGTGCAAAAAAAAAAAAAAAAAAAAAATTAAAATATTGAGAAAGTCGCCTTTAAAGTTGTCCAAATGAAGTTCTTAGCAATGCATATTACCAATCAAAAATTAATTTTTGATATATTTACGGTAGGAAATTTACAGAATATCTTCATGGAACACAATCTTTATTTTTGGCATAAAAGAAAAATTGATTTTTACCTATACAATGTATTGTTGGGTATTGCTACAAATATATGTGTGCTACTTAAGACTGGTTTTGGGGCCCAGGGTCACATATATGTATATGTAGCTGTATGCATATGTATACACTATTTAGTGTTTTAAAAACACCCCTGAAGGTAGTACTTGAAAAAATCCCAAATATAAAAAATTGCCTGGCATAAGATTTTT
The DNA here is from genome assembly GCA_019740295.1 of Labeo calbasu. NCBI lineage: Eukaryota > Metazoa > Chordata > Actinopteri > Cypriniformes > Cyprinidae > Labeo > Labeo calbasu. The sequence continues at coordinate 63,561 of JAHKKF010505767.1, forward strand.
ATAATCATACTTATGAATCATAAATAGGGAACAAGAGGGGAAACTTGCTTGAGTGCAAACCAAATAATTGCAGGCCAGCATCTCTTGTAAGCACGCAGCTATTGGTTTTCCCATAAGCACTGAGGGGTTGTGCTTCAAACTTGGCCAGTATGAGCGCTCCTGGCTTCAATTTATTTCTGGAGCGGTTGCTGCAGAGTTTAATTACTTTAAAGTTTATAGAACGGGGGCTTTTGTGCTTAGCCTGAAGTTTTTTTCTTCTTCTTCTTCAGTTTTTCTCTCTTTCTCTGTTGTCTCTTTCTCCCCTCATGTCCCTCCCTCTCTCTCTCTCTCTCTCTCTCTCTCTCTCTCTCTCTCTGTTGTATATTTTGATGGTTGGCATCAGTGGACATCTGGAAGTCTGTGTCAAATATCTTCGCTCTTTCCTTTAATACTGTTTACTGTAAGGGCGCTGCACTTCTTCAGCAAAATGGCTCCCACCCCTCATCTGCTTTTAATAAACAATTAATATTGTCATGATGTGGTAGTATCAGGACAGAGGAGACAGTGTGCGTGGGAAGGAATTCAGGCTTATCCCACTTAACCACAGGAACTCCTGACACTCTCATGAATACACATGCTTTCAGTGATGTGTGCACCAAACCAAATACACCCCAGCACACAAATACACACACCAGGCCATATACGACATTCATCCAAATCCAATTAGAGATTTATGAACTCCAGATGGGTCACGTAGCTCAAAGATTTGCTCCTAAATACTGTCTTGATTGCAGCTGTCTATACAGCTTCCATTCTTATAACTTTGGATTGCAATCAGTTTCATCATTAAACCATTTTGACTGCTTTTACTGCAAAACTCTTTAGTCATTTGTGCTTTTAAGCAATACATTTTTCCCCTTAAGAGTCCCAAGGCCATCACAGACATATTTCTGTTTGAGTTTGAGTCTAATTTATTATTATTATTATCTTTTTAAATTATGGTCATACATCTTACTTGCAGTTACTATGCATTTTTCATAACCTTTATTATTATATTAATTATATTAAATGAGAGACTGCAATGAATGATATTTGTATTCTTAAAAAAAAAAACATTCTTCTGGGTTATTTGTCAACTACACACGATCTTCAATTACAGCTAAGAAAATTTGACAAATTGACCTAAATACCTAGTATTTTTAAACTGTATAAATTATGAAATCTTATTGTCTGTGTTTATTGCAGTGTTGCAGGTGCAGAGTTTCACCCTTATAAAGACCAACCTTTGTAAATGGTGTGACCACTCAAGTCCTGTATGTGAAGACAACGTCTGCATGAGCAACTGCAGTCTGACCTCTTACTGTACTTTGGCTGAAGAAGTGTGTGTTGCGATATGGTAAGTCAATGGCTAAATTTGAAGTTGCATTAAAAACTGATCTTGATAGTATGAAATCTGTTCTCTGGTTGAATACACAAATATTCCCTGTTCTCACACACTTAAATAGCTTAAAATATCAGCAGAATTTCTGATGATTTCAATAATAGTCTTTTAGAGGCAGCATAAATGCCTATATATAGTATTATAAACAATGTGGTAACAACAGTACAGTATTAATTTATACTGTATATAATACTATACTGACCAAATGTATAATGTGTCATAGGAACACTCAGTAACTGCACTGATTTAATTAGTTGTAAGTTAGTTTGTGGTTAATTAATTGTAAGCTGCATGTGTTTGATTTACTAAAAAGGACCAGTCCATTAAAGTCATTTATTTTAATCAGTAGTTAGAGTTCACTGGTTGTGCTGTGAGTTTTTGATCCATTAGAAATAATCTCAGTCTGTATTGTTAGATTCACTAAAAAGAACCAGCTCATTAGAGTCCTTTATTTTGTTTTTTAGTCAGACTTCGCTTGTTGTGCTAGAGTTTTTGATTCATTAGAAAGAATCTCAGTATGTATTTATTTGATTCACTAAAAAGAACCAGTATATTAGAGTCATTTATTTTGTTTTTCAGTCAAACTTCACTGGTTGTAATAGAGTTTTTGATTCATTAAAAAGAATCTTAATCTGTATTTGCTTGATTCACTAACAGAACCAACTCATTAGAGTCATTTATTTTGTTCAGTAGCCAGACTTCACTGGTTGTGCTAGATGTTTTTGATTCATTAGAAAGAATCTTAGTCCATATTTATATGATTCACTAAAAAGATCCAGCTCATTAGAGTCATTTATTTTGTTTGGCAGTCAGACTTCGCTGGTTGTGCTAGAGGTTTTGATTCATTAGAAAGAATCTTAGTCTGTATTGTTTGATTCACTAAAAAGAACCAACTCATTAGAGTCCCTTATTTTGTTTTTTAGACAGACTTCACTTGTTGTGCTAGAGTTTTTGATTCATTAGAAAGAATCTCAGTCTGTATTTGTTTGATTCACTAAAAAGAACCAGCTCATTAGAGTCATTTATTTTGTTCAGTATAGTGAGACTTCACAGGTTGTGTTAGATGTTTTTGATTCATTAGAAAGAATCTCAGTATGTATTTATTTGATTCACTAACAGAACCAACTCATTAGAGTCCTTTATTTTGTTTTTTAGTCAGACGTTACTGGTTGTGCTATAGTTTTTGATTCATTAGAAAGAATCTCAGTCTGTATTTATTCAGTTCACTAAAAAGAACCAGGAACCAGCTCATTACAGTCCCTTATTTCATTTGGTAGTCAGACATCAGTCGCTGTGCTGGATGTTTTTAATTCATTAGGAAGAATCTCATTCTGTATTTATTTGATTCACTAAAAAGAATTACCTCATTAGAGTCATTTATTTTGTTCATTAGTCAGACTTCAGTGGTTGTGCTAATGTTTTTGATTCATTAGAAAGAATATCAGTCTGTGTTTGTTTGATTCACTAAAAAGAACCAGCTCATTAGAGTCATTTATTTTGTTCAGTATAGTGAGACTTCACAGGTTGTGTTGGATATTTTTGATTCATTAGAAAGAATCTCAGTATGTATTTATTTGATTCACTAAAAAGAACCAACTCATTACAGTCATTTATTTTGTTCGACAGCAAGACTTCACAGGTTGTGCTAAAGTTTTTGATTCATTAAAAAGAATCTCAATCTTTATTTGCTTGATTCACTAAAAAGATCCAGCTCATTAGAGTCATTTATTTTGTTTGGCAGTCAGACTTCACTGGTTGTGCTAGATTTTTTTGATTCATTAGAAAGAATATCAGTCTGTATTTGTTTGATTCACAAAAAGAACCGGCTTATTAGAGTCATTGTTTCGGAAATCAGACTTAACTGGTTGCACTAGATGTTTTGATTTTGATTCCCTGTAAAGAACAAAACTGAACTGACATGCTTTCCGTTTTGCGCTGCACAACTGAATAAATAGCACAGGAAACTCTGTCCAGAATATTTCAGTATGGTGTTCATTAACGTAAGAATCCACATGTGAGTACCATTATCTCGATGAAATATGTTCTACAAAGTTTGCCACTGAAATGGCAATACATTTCAATACTGTCTCACTGAATAAGGACTTAGCTGCCTTACAGCGGTTGGGATCAGTGGTGTAATATGGGTTGCTTTTCAAAAGATTTCCTTGTAAGCCAGTTCCATCCTGCTCAGTCTATGAACAGCTTCTCAGGGAAGCCAATCGAAGTGAACTTTGAGTGACTGCAGTAGAGGCAAGCTGTGTCTGAGGGGTCAAACAAAGACTCCCCTAATGCAGGATAAACAGCAAACACATTTATAACCCTCAGGAAAGTTTAGACTCTGGCACAAAGAACAAAGTACACCTCTGAGCAGGGATTCCCTGGTTAAATTTTATTCTAGATTTCATCAGAGAAACATAAGACAGCTTTTTTTTCCCTTGAGCCTGTGTTTATCTTTCTGAAGATTCAGGTCACTTTTTTAACAACTGAAGGGCTTTTTCTGTCATTTTTTCTTATAGGAAAAAGGACAATGTGAGCGTGAGTGTGCGGACGCTGTGTTATAACCCTCAGGATATGCTGGAGAACATAATGCTGGCAAACTACTCTTCCAAAGAGTGTTTGATGACACCTCAGCCCTCTGAAGATGGCCTGCTCTTCATCTGCGGTTGTATTGGAGACCATGAGTGCAATGACAGACTCATCTTTGACAAAGGACCCAACGGTGTGTTCAACTGAATGTTGCAACACTGCTACCATTTCTGTTTTTTGGCCAAAACATTGCTTTGGAATTCAAAACTATGGCTGTGTTCCAAAAACTTGTGAGCTTCCTAGTTTATGTAGGCAGTATTTTAAGTTGTTAAAGATGAATTATAATGTTTCTGCCAACCTGATCTCATGATGAAAACGTACCTTTCGTTTCGTGACAAATTCGATGTAAAATTTCCACTGAGTGGGGTGAAAAGAGTGTTTTTTTTTTCCCCTGGACAGATGAACGTACATATGGTACATTTTATGTGACCTTGGCTTTGTATACGTGTATCCGCAGTTCTGACATGATATGTCCGTTGATTGGTGCTATAACTCTAATGCTCCGTGACGTTTTAAAATAGCAAACCATCTGCGCCACACCTACATCTACTTAATAGTATGAACAAAAGCGAATGTGATGTAAAAACACAATCGCAAGCATGCTGTTTTAGCTTGTTTTTCAATTTCCCATCTTTCAGCTCTTTCATCGGGAGTCATGTTTTTCATGGGATTCGTACCCAAGGATTCCACATCCTAAGTCCAGCTTTGTGCTGACTGAGCTACTGTGCAAGCTTGTTATGTTCGGAAAGCGAAACATACATAGCTTTAATCATAACTGTGTATGAAAACAATTACAGTTCTCGTGGTTTTACCACCTCTAGTGTTTATTTCTATTGGATACTGCAGTGATATGTATTTATTGGTACGTATTTCGCGTCTCGCGAAAAGGTATATTTTCGTCACGAGATCAGGTACGATTATGCTGCCTTGGAAAATACTTTATAATATGTAAAATAGATATGTCAAATAGAGTTATAGCACCACTCAACAGACATTTCAGGTGAGAACTGCAGGAACACGTACAAAACCAATGTCACATAAAATGTACCATATGTATGTTCATCTGTTCCTGGGAAAAAAAGAATGCTCTTTTAGCACCACTCAGTGGACATTTCACATAGAATATTTCACAAAACATACATGGCGTTATGTATTTCACGTCTTGTGAAAAAGTTCCCACAGTTACGTTTTAGTCATGAGATCAGGTAGGATTATGCTGCCTTGTAAATACTTTATTTTGACCAGCTTGCTTGCTTGCGAGTGCGTTTTTACATCACATTTGCTTTTGTTCATACTATCGGGTAGCTTTAGGTGTAGCGCAGAGAGTACGTTATTTAAAAACGTCACGGAGCATTAGAGTTATAGCGCCACTCAATGGACAAATTTCAAGTCAGAACTGCGGTGACACGTACAAAACCAACGCCACATAAAACGTGCCATATGTACATTCATCTGTTCCATCAGAAAAAAAAGAACACTATTTTACTCAGTGGACATTTCACATCGAATATGTCACGAAACGTACATGACGGTACATATTTCGCATCTTGCGAAAAAGTTCCCACAGTTATGTTTGCATCTTGAGATCAGGTAGGATTATGCTGCATTTTAAAATACTTTATTTTGACTAAATTCTATGCTCCCTTAGAAAGCATCTGTCTTTATAGCAAGGCACTTCTCTGAGGTCTGGAACCGAGTCCATGTGTGCTAATATAATCAATTCCCTCTTGTTTCCCAGGATTCTCAAAGCTGAAGTCCAAAGATGTCATTCCAGTAGTAGTCATAAGCCTGGTTCCACCCCTGCTGGTAGCTGTCATTGCTACCATGGCTTTTTACCTGTACCGCACACGTCAGCCTGGCAAGAAACCCAAAGACTGGGGGCCACGACGGACCCACTACCAGTCTCTAGATCCAGCTGAGGGCCAAGTAAATGGTAGCGATTACCGCGGCAAGCTGCCATCCCTCAGCGATGACGTCAATTCGGAAATCTCATCGACTTGTGCCAATAACCTAAACCACAACACAGAGCAGCTGCCCATCCAGCTGGAGGCGCTGGTGGGTAAGGGGCGCTTCGCAGAGGTATGGCGTGCACGGCTCAGTCACAATGAGGGTGGGCAGTACGAAACTGTGGCTGTGAAGATCTTCCCGGCGGTGGAGTATTCCTCATGGTGTAACGAAAGAGCCATATTCTCTGACGCCAATTTAAAACATGAGAATATAGTGCAGTTCCTGACTGCTGAGGAGAGGGGCGGTACTGCTGCTGCCCCCCAGAGGCAATATTGGCTCATTATGGCTTATTATAACATGGGAAACCTTCAGGAATTTCTGTCTGGTCATATCCTCACATGGACTGAGCTGTGTTCACTGGCAGGCTCTGTGGCGAGAGGCCTGGCGCACCTGCACAGCGACACAACGCCCTGCGGCATACCAAAAGTGCCCATCGCACATAGAGATCTGAAAAGCAGCAACATTGTGTTGAAGAACCACAGCGAGTGTGTGCTCTGTGATTTCGGACTGGCTCTGCGACTCGACCTCTCGCTCACCGTAGATGACTTTGCTAACAGTGGACAGGTAAGAAAGCAAGGGCAAAAAATTGGCTCTGGTATGAAAGCCTAGTGAGCTGTCTTGGTATATATATCAGGGGCGTTTCCTCCAAAGAGGGAAGGAAGGAAGTGCCTCCTCAATATATTGGATGAGAATAAAACAACGCCTATATTACAAAATATGACATTAAAAATTTTTTTAAAGACACATTGTCCAGCAGAGACACCAGCAGGTAAAGTTAGAGCAGGAGTCTGCATCTCTCTCGCCTCCCCTGAGCCCATTGAGTTTTAACAGGCTCCCTAAAGAGTGTGGTGAGTTTGGTGGGGGGTAATTGAGAATTAATGGGGGAAANTATCGCGGTATGATTAGACAGTCATATCTAATCATACCGCGATAGAGACGTTGCCTCATCTCACATGACTTTCCCCCATTAATTCTCAATTATCCCCCACCAAACTCATATTTGGCTTTGACTGGTTCATGAGATAAATTACGCCTCGTGTTTCGTGTTCATGAATCAGTCTGAATGAACACTATAATGGCGTTAATGGGAAGACTAATTTAAAAAAGTAAACAACTCACACATTTAGATACGGTTGAGGTCAAAAGTTTACATACACCTTGCAGAATCTGCAAAATATTAATCATACAAAATGCATGTTATTTTTTATTTGATACTGACCTGAATAAGATATTTCACATAAAAGACATTTTCATATAGTCCACAAGAGATTAACAGTGGTTTTTTTGTTTGTTTTTTTGTTGTTATTCATGAGTCCTTTGTTTATCCTGAACAGTTAAACTGCCCGCTGTTCTTCAGAAAAATCCCTCAGGTCGCATAAATTCTTTGGTTTTTCAGCATTTTTGTGTATTTGAACTCCTTCCAACAGTGACTGTATGATTTTTAGATCCATCTTTTCACACTCAGGACAGCTGAGGGACTCATATGTAACTACTACTGAAGGTTCAAACGCTCACTGATGCTCCATAAGGAAAAACAATGCATTAAGAGCTGGGGGATGAAAACTTTTGGAATTTGAAGATCAGGGTCAATTTAACTTGTTTTGTCTTCTGGGAAACATGTAACTATCTTCTGTAGCTTCTGAAGGGCAGTACTAAATGAAAAAATATGATATTTAGGCAAAATAAGAAAAATGTACACACCCAGCTCTTAATGCATCGTTTTTCCTTCTGAAGCATCAGTGAGTGTTTGAACCTTCTGTAATAGTTGCATATGAGTCCCTCAGTTGACCTCAGTGTGAAAAGATGGATCTCAAAA
>JAHKKF010505768.1:0-13439 GCA_019740295.1 Labeo calbasu
CACTTTTAAAATGCCTGCTCATTTTTAACGTCTGGAAAGTTTATCATTTTGCTGGGAAGGAAAACAACAGCTCTCTAGGGTGACTAAATTAGATTACCCTCTAATCCAAAATACAACCAGTCCTGTTCCACAGATTAAGACCATTCCAATTGAATAATATGGAGAAATGATTTAATAATCGAAAAAGGATGACATCAAATAGCCATCAATTTCCTTTTCCACTGCATCTTAGATGAACTTGCTAAAATGCCTGATCTCAGCATCACAAAAATGGCTCTTTTTCCTCAAACTCTCTTTCTTTTACTCTGAAGGTCATTAGAATAAGCAATTTCTGCAATTTATGTACAGCAGGTAAACGTTCTCCAATGCTACTGTATGGAGAACACTGGCAGGCATCAAAAGCTGTCCTCCTCCTATTAGTTAATGGCTGACGCTCGTTGTCATTTCCTTTGAACTATTTGCAAATGAGAGGGAATGGGGGCTTGGGGAGGGATTATTGTTTTTTTAATGCTGTTTTTTTCTGTATTGCATTTCATCAGGCATCTTTTAGCTAGCTGATTTTCTATAATCAAGAGCTGGTAGAGCAAAGGTCGTGACCGTGGCCCTGCACCATGGAGACTTTAATCAGTGGGCATCAAAGGGCCCGGGGCATCGCTCTGTAAGTGATTTCTAATCATCTCTCTGAAAGGCAGACAGATATAAGAGCATATAATGGAATGGATGGGCATTAGCAGCCTAAATGCAGTCAACGTTTGACCTTGACCTCTTATCCATTAGGACTTGTAAGAAAGTGTTCAATGTTTCTTCTCCTGATACATAAGAAAACATTATTTCTAACATTAGTAACATATGAAAATGTAGGGAAGAAAAAGATTTTCTGCTATACGGAGAGCTAGAATGCATTTGAATATGTTACAATTTGTGTGCTATTTCTGCTCAGCCTAGCTCTGGGTTTTAGATTGTGACAGAATGAGACGTTCTTGTCTAGATTCTTTGACAAATAAAGAAGCTGAGAAGGAACTTCCTTCTCTTTTTTTAGATGGGCTTTCCCAAACATATACACAAACCCACACACACCACTTGGAAAACCATCAGCAGCATCTAAAACAAACCCTTGACACGTGTTTCCCGTTGGGCAACATGCGTGTGACCGCAATGTGCTCCGTATGTGTGTGTGCGTGGCATGTAACGGGTGGAAATGTCCTATGTGACAGCTGTAGTATCACTGCCTGAGGAAACTCAGCACAAGCTTCTGAAAGAGAGAGAGAGATAAAGAGAGAGTGAGAATCCCTCCGATACTGTACTCATCTGGTTGTGCAGTGATTGGAAATGGGGTGACCAGATGTCCCGATAAAATCTGTTTTATGAGCCGTGTCTAGATGATAATTAAGCTTCGGTTAAACTTCAGTTCGAAATGTACCAAAGTGTCCAAAAATCAGATGTATTTAAATGTTTCATTTCCTGTTATTTTTAGAGTTTGTGAATTAACGTTGAAAGCTAAAGGGATAGTTTAGGCAAAAATGAAAACTCTTTCATTAATTACTCAACCTCATGTCATTCAAAAACCCATAAGACCTTCGTTCATCTTCAGAACACAAATTTAGATGTGACATTTAGAATCTGAGTGCTTTTCTGACCCTGCATAGACAGCAACACATACAGTTATATTTCTATATTTTATTCTATATATTTTAGACAGTTATTATCTATTTTATTATACATTTTAGTCAGTTGTTTTAGACACTGTTATCGGCATATGTTAAAGTAGATTCGTCTTTTGTCGTCTCTGAGAGAATATGCGCCGTTAACGCAGCATTAGAAAGTTTTTTTACTTTCGCTTTCTGTATAGTGAATTGACTGAAGTTAAGACGTTCACCGGCATAACTAATGCGCAAAGTTTTCACTTTTCTTTTGTGATATCCATTGACTCGCCTTCGTGGTTTAAAACCGAAATATTTCCAATATTGCGACGAAACCGCAAACCCCCATGCGTATGTATCGTAAATGCGGGGAGACATGAAAGAGCGATCCGTTTAAGCCCTAATAGATTATATGACGGATCAGAGCAATCTTTTATTTACTAATTTAACATTAAATCATAATATTGTTACTCCATATCAATCGCATACAACGAAAATACAGAATAATTAGAACGATCATTTACGCACAATAAAGAACACATCTAAACATTTTTTCCAGAACGTTCTCGTGACCCGGTGAAAATTCTTCCACGGCCCTGTAGTGGGTCGCGACCCGGTGGTTTAGTTGATCCTAAAAAGCACTCATCATCACAATTGTAAACACGACGACTTTCTTCTTTCTTGAGGGGGTTTGGCATACGATGACGACTTAGAAATTCCCGAAGTGTTTCAACTTTTGTGTTCCGTATGCATCGGAAGTTCAGCCAACGTCCGTGGGTGTGACGTCTGAGGCTGAGACTAGGGTTAGTCAGCTGTTATATTTAGCTGTATATAAAAACAATAGAGTAAATGGGTATGTCCTCATTTAGATAAGTGTGTGGCTATGGTGAGAAGTCGGTTCTCTCGCTGCCTGATGCTGTGTGTGTTATACAGAGAGCGTGCTAATGACGGCTTACCAATCTAATTACTCAAACAGCGAAGAGAAAACACATTACCTTTTCACTAAATTAAATCTTTTACGCTGTTTAGTGTAAAATGGCAATATAATGAAAAATTAAACATGAGGGAGCAATTCATTTCCATCTCTGGGAACTACAGCAGAAGGAAGTTCAGTGTGCCGTCCCTAAGCGCGTGTACTGAGCCCCAAAGCAGTTGAGTGTGGTTTTATGTATTATACGGTCGTTCGCTTGAGGAACGGACATTAAGTGGCTTTGACTTCATTTGTCAAAGGCCCTCTGTGTCTCTGCACTAATGACCTTTCCATTTAAATAAGTAAACGTTTCCTTGCCCCTGCCTCTTGTCTCTTTGCAAAATGACCCTGCCACTGTGCACGCTTAGCATCAGAACTCATTAGCCTGGTTAAGGAGGAGGGTTTGGTGTGTGGTGCCACTGCAGTGGTCTTCCCAGGCCCCTCGTTCTCCCCAGCTGCTACACTACAGGATGCAACTGACACAGTCGGACACAATCACCACCACTCAGACTCAGATCTCTTACAAAGTCACACTTATGTACATGTGGTGTTAGAATGTTATGGCTAGATGCTTAGCAACTGACAGCCAAACGGATGCAGCAAATTCATGCGTTTTGATCACATAAGCTAGCCGCATTGTATAAATGGTTGTTTCCGCATTAGAGGGGAAATGTCATTTGTGATGGAAAACGTTAACTGGAGTGAAGAAATGACTTTATTCTTACCTCCACTGAAAAGTCAATTCAGGAAAAACTTGATAGTCTGTAGTATGTATATTGTATTAGGATGTGCGGTGCTAGAGTCTATATATGGCTCCAGTGGCTTTAAAATGTACTTCAGGATATTTGTAGCTAAAGTTACAATTAAAAATGAATGAATGTCATTGCATCAGATTTAAGCAATTTCACATAAGCAGGAGTGCCCGAGTGCCGCAGGTAATCACAGGTGTGCTGACATTCGGAAAAAAAAGCACAAACTGTGTGCTTATACAGCAGTTCAGTAAACAAGTTAATATTAAATTAGTTGCGTTTTGGGCACAATATTGCCAGCTGTTTTGCCTTTTCGTTATGTTTGCTTCACGAATATTTCTAAACCAAGACACAGCAGAAATTATGTACATGTCCAACAATACACTGCAGTGTTAATTTCTGAAAGATTCTGTGTTTAGAATGAATTATTAAAATTAATGATTCAATGACTCACTTAAAGATATCACTTATTGTCGCCACCTACTGGCACAATCATGTAACCTGCATAATATATGTGACCCCGGACCACAAAACCAGTCAGAAGGGTCAAATCTTTTAAACAGGGATTTATACATCATATGAAAGCTGAATGAATACGTTTTCCATTGATGTATGGTTTGTTAGGATAGGACAATATTTGGCCAAAATACAACTATTTGAATATCTGGAATCTGTGCAAAAAAATCAAAATAGTAAGAAAATCACTTTTGATAAAAAGTTTTGATATATTTACGGTAGGAAATTTACAATATATCTTCACAAAACATAATATCCTAATGATTTTTGGCATAAAAGAAAAATCTATAATTTTGACTCATACAGTGTATTTTTGGCTATTGCTACAAATACACCCATGCAACTTATGACTGGTTTTGTGGTTCAGGGTCACATATTTATTTTAGGGATAGTTTTAGTTTTATTTAAGGATAGTTCACCCAAAAATTAATTTCTTCTGTCATTTATTACTCACCCTCATGTCGTACAAATTAAGTTTTTTTTTTTTTTTTTTTTAATGAAATCTGAGAGCTTTTAGACCCTGCATAGACAGCAATGTAACAGAAATGTTCAAGGCCCAAAAAGGTAGTAAGGACATGGTTAAAACAATTTCTTCTCTTCCGTGTCAGTCTTTGACTCTCGTGAACATGCATTGAAGGCGGAAGACAAGAAATTGTTGAATAAAGTTGTTATTGTTGTTTTCTTTGCACACACAAAGTGTTCTCATAGCTTCATAACAGCTTCATCACACCGATGTGACATGGACTATTTTAATGATGTCCTTACTACCTTTCTGGGCCTTGAACGTGGTAGTTGTGTTGCTGTCTATGCAGGGTCAGAAAGCTCTCGGATTTCATCAAAATATCTTAATTTGTGTTCTGAAGATAAACGAAGGTGAACTATCTCTTTAAGACAGAATTTTAAGGAAAAATTTTGTATATAAAATATATATTGTTTTTATATTTTACCTCCAAATCTAATACTCAGGTAAACTAAAGAAACGCTATAGTCTCTGAACAGTTTTTCCAAACATTGCATCCTTTCCTATGTTATATAATGTAATAGTTTTTTATATATATATATATATATATATATACCCTGTACAGAATGTAGTAAGCTAGTGCTCAGTGTTGAACATAGCCATCTCTCTCTAACAGGTGTTCCTCCAAACAGAACCAGAATGTTTGTGACGCAAGAAAAAAAATCCCACATATACGCAATTTGCTTTCAGGCCTCAGCTGAAATCTAGTAAAGAGGAGGGAGCTGCAGTTAATTAAGATGTACAGAGAGAGGGAGACGATTAAACCACATCTTCTCTTGGGTCATTTACCAGATGGATGAGGAACATGTCTGAAGACTCTGGGACAAGAATTAACAAGCTCAAATCTGTCTAATTAACTAATCTGATCTATTCCCCTACCCAATCCCGAGGCTGAGAATCTGGGGCAGGAAAGGCACCTCAGGCTTTTGGCTAACTTGACGGCAATTGTGTCTCTGCTGTAGCTGTTGAACGATGGTGACTTTTGTGTACAAGACACAACAATGCCAACGATGCAGCAGATGTTCGTTTGGGAGAATGGGAGAAAGTGTAACATTCAATATGGCTGCTGTAGGAATGGAAGCTTTGGCTTTTTAGTGAAAATATCTTGAATTTGCTCCCATTAAAATAAGCAGTCGTCACACTCACAGCTTCAGTGGTTATAATTGGGGAAATCTAGTTGTGCTGTGTCATTGTGCCACTGGTGGGAGGTGTCACTTGCTTGATGGGAAAACTTCAATGTCCAGCAGAGGAGATGACGCAAAGTAAAGCCATTTTATTTTTTTTTTCTTTGCAAGCATGAATATTGCTTGAATATTATTTGCCAGTTCATTCTACACTGACACAGATATCACCTATCACCCATTTGTATTTTACTGTTTTTAAAGAATATTTCAATATTTTTAAAGACAAATTCATTAAAATTCAATAAAATAAAACAATTTATGGAATTTCAATGAATTTGTCATAACTTTAAATGACTAAATTAAGGCCCTATTATTTCTGCAATCATGTAAACGTGATCCAGTCAAAAAAATTGAATTTTCTGTATAACGCGGAATGTCATGGAATTTGCTAAATTTTGGATGAATAAATCAAAAATAGGTCAGTACACTTAAACCAAAACATGATATAGACTAGTGTCTGTAAATATTAAGCCACAAAAATATTATTTAAATATGAATCCTGCATATTCTGTGTTTCTGTGTGAATGAATGTTTCGTTTACAGTGCTACACACACATACTAAAATATACTACAAAATATGACAACATAAACACACAAACAATCTCTAAAACTGCTCTGAGAGTCACTTCATAAGCATTTTACCATTTCTTTTGAGAAAATCTATTATCACAAAGGTCTTCACAGCAACCCGTCAAAATAAAAGTTTGGTTTAACTGTGTGTACCAATGTCTTTCTCTGGTTGAAATAAAATAGGTTCTGATGTTCATTCATGTTTTTTAAAGTGCATAAGTACATACATCCGTCACAACATATTAAAGAGCCATAGAACGGTATTTATTGTTTGAATTTCTTACAAAAATGACATTTTAAAGCTTTTAAGCTCCTCTGTCTTGTCTGTCGGCATGTTGTCAGTTTCCTCTTTGTTTTGCAATGTATTTTTCACTGCGTGAGAACATGATGTGTAGTGTAAGAGTGGCATTGCTTATTGGACAGAGCGACAGTAACTAAGGAGGGTGGGTTTTTTGCGAACAGTCAGTTTCATGTAGGTCTAAAAAGTAAGGTCTGTTTTAATTAACTCTTAATCTTTGTAGATCCAATTTACAGATCTATCTGAAAGAAAAATGAAATAATAACCATTTTATGGGGTCAAATTAGCCCAGCATTATAGCCAATATAAGCTACCAGCTGGGTTAATTGAGTAACCCAGCCTGCTGGGTTAAATGAGCAATTCAGCTTGCTTGGTTAGATTAACTCAGCATGTTTCCTCAGCTATACTTACCCAGCAGCATGGTTTAAACACACACACATGCTAATTTGATTTTTTTTTTTTGTTCCTGCTTTAAGAAATATACTCTTTGTGTTGGTTTCATCTGGCTTTAAAAAAAAAAAAAATCCTTTACCGTAATTCAAAAAGAAGCCTGATTTTTTTTTTTTCATGCGTGGCCTTGTTGTAGTAGTCAATTTCTGTTGTAGTAGTCAATTTCTGTTGTAGTAGTCAATTTCTGCTATGCAACCAAAGCTCCATTAGCCATTTTAATGTAAGACACATCTACAGCATTCTCGATTTTAAAGACCTATGTGCTTCTCTTTGATCTTAAATAGGAGACTTTAGGCCATCCACCTACCCGGGTCATCTTTCATTCAGACTCCATTCCTCTCGGGCCTATTTAGGGATGAGTAACTGCACAAACGTCTGTCACCTTTCCTTCCCAGAGACATCTGGAGAAAGACATGTGTTGGCGGTAAGAATAATATCTGCATATGAAATGGAGCACGAGTCCTCAGAGGAACATCTCATTTACAACAGGATGAAGCAACAAGGCGGAAAAAACACTGATTTGTGGGGCTTTCTCAGGACCTTACTCTGTGGACTGCTTTTAAAGTATAAAGACAAGTTTACTTCCTCTGGCTTCCTTTAACAAGAGGTCAGGTGGCTCATGGCCAGCAATAAAGAATAGCTGCCCTTTTATACAGTTTTTTACTCTTAAAGCTCTGCAGGCAGCTGTGTCCAACAAATGCTCCTTTGCCTTTAACTTAGACGAAGCCAAAAGTGTTCTTCTTCATTGTGTTCAAGTCACTAACGGTCCCGTGATAATGCCAACCATCAATGAGACTTAACAAAACTTGATGCCCACACTTAATAGGGCAACTCAGTCTCAACAAAGTACAAGCTAATGAGCAGCTTCCAAGAACTAAAGTAAAGTGATACTCAGAAAAGCCTTGCCAAATTCCACTCTGCATTTCTGGCAGCCTCCCAGATACCTAAATGTTTATCATTTTATGTAAATAAAGAAGTCATTTCCATAAAAACATCAATGTTGGCCTTAACAGCTCCGCCGTCTTGGCTAAGTCACACAAGTTTACTCTGTAATTCATCAGCTGTTTTTAACATTGAATATCATAAGTGCGTTTTAAGCTCCACAGCTTCAGGCAGCTTTCGAATGAAACCATCAATCAGCCACACTTAGACGTGTAGGAGATGGAGATCTCTTCATTGATCGGATTTGCTAACGCACATGGTACACGCAGAAGTGTTTTGCAGGAACTGGAAACGTTCACATATGATTGATTGAGGTTTTTGCAGGGATCTGGTTATTCATCATGCTGCTGATGTTCTAGGAAGTGGCTGCTGTGAATCTGTGTATCAGAGAGGAACAGAAAACTCAAAGATATCATCAGTGTGCTTTTAAGTTAGTTTCCAGCTTCCTGGATACATTTTAGGCATATAGTGCTGTCAGCGAAAACCACGACTTATTTAGCTTATGAAACCAGCCCATTTCATTAAAGGAGAACTCCATTTCCAGAACAACAATTTACAAATAATTTACTCACCCTCTTGTCATCCACAATGTTCATGTCTTTCTTTCTTCAGTCGTAAAGAAATTATGTTTTCTGAGGAAAACATTTCAGCATTTTTCCTCCATATGGTGCCCCGGTTTTAAACTTCCAAAATGCAGTTTAAATGCGGCTTCAAACGATCCCAAATGTGGTTGTAAACGATCCCAGCTGAGGAAGAAGGGTCTTATCTAGTGAAACGATTGGTTATTTTAATAAAAATAATACAGTTTATATACTTTTTAATGCCAAACACTCATCTTGTCTTACGCCTGGACTGTTTTTGTGCTGGTTCATGACAGTTAGGGTATGTCGAAAAACTCCCATCTCATGTTTTCCCTCAGCTTCAAAATCATCCTATATTGCTGTTTTACCTTTTTTGTTAAGGGTGTTTGATCTTTTTAGCATGTTTCAGGCTGGGTTCTTCTGCAGCGATGTAGGATGATTTTGAAATGATTTTTGAAGTTGAGGGAGAAAATACGGTCAGATTTTTTCGACATACCCAAACTGTGTTGAGCCAGAATACACAAGGGCTTCGAGGCGAGACGAGCGTTTGAGAATAAAAAGTATTTAAATTGTTTTTTTGGTTTTTTTTAATGTAAATAACCGATCGTTTCGCTAGATAACACCCTCCTTCCTCGGCTGGCATCGTTTACAACAGCATTTGGGATCGTTTGAAGCTGCATTTAAACTGCATTTTGAATGATCAAAACCGGGGCACCATATCAGTCCATTATATGGAGAAAAATGTTTTCCTTAAAAAACATAATTTCTTTACGACTGAAGAAAGAAAGACATGAACATCGTGGATGACAAGGGGGTGAGTAAATTATTTGTAAATTGTTGTTCTGGAAGTGGACTTCTCATTTAAGTTCTTGTGTTTGCTAAAGATGACCTCACTACGAGCTATCCTGGACAAAAAACAGTGTAAACAGGATTGATGCCAATTGAATTAAAACAGTCTTGAGTAAATTTCCCCCTATCAAGGTCTCTAAATGTCTCCAGCTCAAGGCTGTTGATCAATCCATTCTATTATCTTTCTGTAGGGACTTATTAGAGAAACTCATCTGAAGACCTCTAGTGCTTATTGATGTTTGTACAAAATGACACTTTGATGGGCCAGTCTAATATTGACGAACAGACGCTGTATTCAGCCTTGTTGACAACTTGAGCTCAAATTGTACTTGTTACATCCTTTAGTATATATTTTTTATTTTTTTTATTTTTTTTTCTGCTATCGCAAAATATCTTTTGGATCAAAGAAATTGCACATTTAATTTATTACATGTATTGATTTATTTAAAACTACACAATAATATAAAGGAAAATTTAAAGGAAAAAAATCAAGTTAATAATTTGAGTCAATAATCAATACGTTCTGGGTAATACAGCTATCCTGTTGAAGAAAAATCATTAAAGGATTAGCTCACTTTCAGAATAAAAATGTCCTGATAATTCACTCACCCCCATGCCATCTAAGATGTTCATATCTTTCTTCATTCGAAAAGAAATTAATGTGTTTGAGTAAATTATTCCAGAATTTTTCTCTACAGTATATTTAATGGACTTCAGTGGGAGCCGGCGGGTTTAAGGTCCAAATTGCAGTTTTCGATGCAGCTTCAAAGGGCTCTGCACAATCCCAGCCAAGGAATAAGGAACTTGTCTAGCGAAGCGATCGTTCATTTTCTGAAGAAAACAAAAACAAACAAAAAAATTAAAATGTATATACATGTATTCATCTTGCACTTGCTCTGTGATGCACATTATGTAATCACTTTGGAAAAGTCACTCCAACTAAATCGCCGTGATTTATGCGTGATTATTCCAACGTGATTACATAAAGATTGAAGTCAAGCTAGTGTAAGACAAGCATTTGTGGTTAAAAAGTGTATACATTTTTATATCTTTTTTTGGGTTTTTTTTTTGTTTTTAGAAAATGACAGATCGTTTCACTAGATAAGACCCTTTTTCCTCAGCTGGGATTGCGTAGAGCCCTTTGAAGCTGCATTCAAACTGCAATTTGGACCTTCAACCCATTTAATCCCCATTGAAGTCCACTATATGGAAAAAAATCCTGGAATATTTTCTTCAAAAACCTTAATTTTTTTTGACTGAAGAAAGAAAGACATAAACATCTTGGACGACATAGGGTGAGTAAATCCTATAAGTAGCTTCATTAAAAAATTTAATTTGAAAAGAAAACCTGTAAGAACTTTTTTTTATTATGAGGGGAAAAAGGTATTTTAACTTTAACTTCACTAGTCACTGGTTAACTTTTAAAAAAAAAAAATTTGCACTCACATTAGCCAGGTTTCCATCCAATGTTGAGAATTTAACTTACGATATGCGCAAAAATTGGAATATCGTATAAAATCCTTAGTTTTCTGTTTCCATCCAACAAGTCAAAGAGAAAAAAATCGTCACTTCCTGATAAACTGACACTAAATATTACTAAGAAAAGAGAAGAGAAACCACTGAATATAGTAATTTTCATATATAATAAATTACTTGCGCCTCAGAGCGAGCAGACGCAACACAATAAATGTGATCATTTCTTTCAGAGGTGGATGCCTGCTGTTTGGGAACGCAGTTGAGTAAGACAATTCTGGGAGGCAATTATACAGAAATACTTTGACGACAGACTTTGCTCAGGCATTTCAGAATGACCATAACAACATTTCAGATGCTGTGGAACGAGATCGGTCCACTGGTTAGATGGGTTTTGACGTCCCATAGCGCAAAGTCAGATGGCTTTATTAATGCGTATGGAGGAATTTATTCGGCAAATGCGTTTCCATCTCCTGTTATTCACATTAACTCTTTTTCGCACAAGTCCAAAACTGCCTCAAGTGAGCGTAAAAACTTTTTTGCGAATTAAGGGATTTTTACTGGAAATGTGGCATTTCCATCACTCGTTTCTGATGCGATGCATCAAAATGCACATAAAAACAAAGTGATGGAAACATTGTCAAGACGTTTTTTTTTAAATGTATTTTAACTTGGTTGAAACTTTTTTGTATTCAAATGTCATTAAAAACTAAGGGCGCATGTGTTTTTACTTCTCTTAATCATTGACACTCTTATTTGACCTTTAAATCAAATTAATTTCTGTCTGATAAGTGTAAACCCGTGCAGATGAGATCAAATGAGTGCTGTCATCGTACGGTGTTCATTGGCTAATCCATCAACTACTGCACAGTGACTTTCAGCACATCTGCTTACCGAGCACACTGCCTGTCAGAGACGCAGGATTAAACCGGAACGCAAACCCCTGTCAGCGGCAGCACTATAGATAGAAACCGGGTGGGAGGACTATTAGGACTGTTCAATAAGGGTTGAGCAGCACTATTTGTGGGTAATGAAGGAAAGCTGGGGGGGGGGTTCTGCTGAAAGGGAAATGACGAAGCCATTCGACTGGGCAACTCTGAGGGGAATTTGATGAGGTTTGGCTCGATAAAGCATATGCGTGTTGTTCCCAATCTTTCACTGCTCCGGTTCGACCGAGACCTTATAAATGTTATCTGATTGCTGAAAGCTTTTCCAACACGTAATTCTACAGTGAAATTAATCTCTGACTAAATTATTGATGGAACACAAAACCCATCAGTTGAAGTGTGAAAACAAAAAAAAGCACATTAGATAAACAGAATCAATGGCTCGGCTTCACCCCTGGGTCAAACGTGTGGTTTAACTGAGTCTATAGGGCAAGACGAACTATAACAGCAATAATGGGTGCCCAAGTCCAGAACTATTTCACGAAATGCTTCTGCAAATGCGCTAGAAATAAGACTTTGCATAGTAGTACAAACACTGTTAAAAAGCCACCATGTGTCATAATATGTCACTGAATGCTTTTATGTTTATTTTAAAGTGATCGTCTTATTGGTTGATTTCGATTTGGACACTATTGATGAAAGTAAGGCATAAATAGCCATAGAGGTTTATTTTTGAAAAGCGGAAGGGGGCTGGAATGGGCTCTCCCCGACCCAAATACAGCATCAGCAGAAATATCTTGTCTGCAGATATCTGGAGGGGCCACAGGGAAATACCACATGAATCACGATTGGTTGAGGGTTGGCGGCTTTCCTGTCAAAATATTGCCAAGAAATGAAAGTGAACAAACACGTCGGAATGAATATTTCATAACGCAAGCCAGGGAATCAGGTGTAGAAAAGCAAGAACTCTCATGTAAAACATGCCACATAAATTGTCGTTCAGCAAAAAAATTGACGGAGACGAATTGAAAATCAGAACTGAGATGCATGCGCGCACACACAAATGTGCTACAATTGATGTAACTTTTCTCTTTTGTCCTCCTCTGCCACCTTTACCTGAAGGAGTGCAATATCAGCTTATTATGGGAAATGTCTATGCAGCAAAACACACAAATAAACTGCCACGGTTTGGTCGACACATTTTTAGACCTTGCTTTGGTTGATGACTATTTCAGCTTTCCAGTTTGATGATGGGTCTTTTGAGGATATAGCTTGCTCCTAATGGTTGGGCCTGGGTTGTTTTTACCTGACCCCTGGATGTTTGGAGGTCAGTGGTTATGAGACCTGCATTGACTGAGCTTTCCACTGGGGTTAACAGTCACAGGCTGACTCAGGATCTGTGGAGCTCAGGGCACTGCTGACCTGCTTTACTATATAGGAGCTAATGACTAGTATGCGGTGTAGTTGCGTAATACAACTTCTGGATTCTCACATAGGAGAGAAATTGACTGTTAAACATTTTTGCATTGATAAACCTGTGTTCTAAAATGGGCATCATGGGCCTGCTACTACTATTAATAATAATATGTGTTTCCTTTAGGTTTGGCAAAATTATATTGATAGGATCATTCCGTGTTTACTCGACCAGACATTCCTGGTTCAAATTTTGGATTTTGTCAACAATTATTCTTAAGAATGATTAAAATGGTGATGGAAGCCAAAATATTAAATGTCATGGATGTATATTTACTGAGTAATCCACTATGTTTACCTGAAATTCTAAGCCAAATTACAGGAGGGTAAAACTACA
>JAHKKF010505777.1:0-12676 GCA_019740295.1 Labeo calbasu
ACAATGACTGTATGATTTTGAGATCCATCTTTTCACACTGAGGACAACTGAGGGACTCATATGCAACTATTACAGAAGGTTCAAACACTCATTGATGCACCAGAAGGAAAAATGATGCATTAATAGTCAGGGGGTAAAAAATGTTTGAATTTGAAGATCAGGGTAAACCTAACTTATTTTGTCTTCAGGGAAACATGTAAGTATCTTCTGTAGCATCTGCAGGGCAGTACTAAATGAAAAAATATGATATTTAGGCAAAATAAGAAAAATATACGCATCTTCATTCTGTTCAAAAGTTTACACTCCCGGCTCTTAATGCATCATTTTTCCTTCTGGAGCATCAGTGAGCATTTGAACCTTCTGTAATAGTTGCATATGAGTCCCTCAGTTGTCCTCAGTGTGAAAAGATGGATATCAAAATCATACAGTCATTGTTGGAAAGGGTTATTAAAAAAACAAAAAACACACAGCTGTGGATCATTCAGGTAACAACACAGTATTAAGAATCAAGTGTATGTACACTTGAACAGGGTCATTTTTATAAATTCAACTATAATTTTCTCGTGTGAACTATATGTAAATGTCTTTTATGTGAAATATATTATTCAGGTCAGTATTAAATAAAAAACAATATGCATTTTTGTATGATCCCTCTTTTTTTGGTAAAATAATGAACATTCTGCAGATTCTGCAAACTTTTGATATCAACTGTATTATTACCTTTGACAAATTAAGTTATGGCAACAAAACTACATTTAAGGTTCTTTAACATTTAAAAGACAGTTCAAACTTGCATGGCTTACTTTCTTCTGTGAAACACAAAAAAGCTTGCCCATACAGTTTTTTGTCTGTACAATGGAAGTCAATGATTTGGTTAAGAATATCCAAAAACTTCTTCAAAATTTTTTGTGTTTAGAAGAAAGAAAGTCATACAGGTTTGGAACAACATGAGGGTGAGTAATTTTAGACAATTTTTTTTATGTTTGGCTAAACTGTGCCAAACACCAGTTACCAATTTTAGAGTCAATGTACTTTAAATGTACATAAATGTCTTGATTTTTTCAATATGGACCCGTCAGCATTTTAATTTTATGTTTTCATAATAATGTAAGAACAACTAATGAAACAACTACTGAGGGATGAAGGAGAGTGTAAAAAAGAGTTATATGCCTTAAATCCACATAAAGGCATATAAGACCACATAAATCATTGCCTTATTGGGCATTCTGAGAAACTGTTAATGATGAACAGATTGTTTCATACAGTTAATCGCTTTAAGTGAACTCCTGGCAACCCTGGGACAAATGTACTTATTGTAGCCAGATCCTTTCTTGCCTGTAAAAACAAAGAACGGCAGTGCCACAGACTCACTTGAAGTCAGCAAGTATTCACAGCTAGCCAGCCTTTCATTTTAAAACTTGACAGAAATAAAGACAAACATCATCTCCTATATAAGGCTTCCTATATAGCCCGGCCCACAATGAAATCCCACTGGTCCAAAGTCCCCCCTCCTTATAATTGTGCGTTACACATCAAATATGTTCTCACTGGCTTTGACTGTGTGGAGTCACGCAGCATTTTTGCTTTTAGCAAGAAAAGAAAAATTACAGGAATTTGCGTCTT
This sequence comes from Labeo calbasu, assembly GCA_019740295.1. Classification (NCBI taxonomy): domain Eukaryota; kingdom Metazoa; phylum Chordata; class Actinopteri; order Cypriniformes; family Cyprinidae; genus Labeo; species Labeo calbasu. Next base: position 1,624 of record JAHKKF010505777.1, read on the forward strand.
GTTACAACACAGTTGGACTGCTGGATTGCTGAAATAAGAATAAGGAAGTAATAATCAGACAAAAACCCCACTTCTTTAACACTTCTTTATTTTAACTGATTTTGTGCTAGACTAACAAGTAGGAAGATGATGAAATATTTATAAGTGTATTCATAATTCAGACGAGATTTATAATTTATACTGTGTTGAATACCACAGCAAAGCACACACCATAATGTCGACGTCACACAACAGTTAAGTGGTATATGGATGAAGGTGTATTTTCAGTGTCAGTGTTTAAGATTCTTGTGCGCCACCGAAAGAGTATGATGAGATATTATCTACTGAACCCCATTTATAAGCAAACCCCTTCAGCTACATTCTCAGTGTTCTTTAATACATTAAAAGATTTCTTTTCCAGAAAGATTTTCCCCAGACTCATAAAGCACAAATAAGCCTTTCTTTTTCTGTCTTATTGATTTATGTAGAATCCATTGGTGCCCTCTTCACATTATCCCGCTGCATTCTTACAATGAGCACTCACTTGTAACTAATGGTTTAGATCAATGACCCGTTGGTTTCCTGTTGTCAGAGGATTGTAACATCAGTTTAATGTTCCATATTTCAACCTATACTGTATGTGTTCGGTGAGATGTGACGGTACCTTCTGTTGGTATGCTGGTGGGCATGTGTGATGGAGCTTGGGTAGATTGACCCTCAGTAGGTCCTCTGTTCCTTGTGGTCTTCTTAGCAACTGATGCAGTGGTCAGCTGATCGAGATTAGTAGTATTGATGATGTCACAGGTGTTATCCTTGGTCTGCGAATGAAACACAGGTGAAGACAGGTGATCTGACAAATCTGAGATATGGTGGATATGTTGGTTAGAATTCAGGCATACATTTTGGTACTGTAACATGAAATATGGCAATATTTTATTATTTAAAAACTAGGGCTGTGTCAGTTGTGTGAACATATACTACCAGTCAAAAGTTTTTGAACAGTAATGTTTTCCAAAATACAGTAAAAGCAGTAATATGGTGAAATATTTTACTAAAAAATAAATAAAATAACTTTTCTATTTGAATAGATTTTAAACTTCCTGTAATCAAAGCTGAATTACTCCAGTAGTCAAGGATCACACGATCCTTCAGAAATCATTCTAATATGCTGATTTGCTGTTCAAAAAACATTTATTATTATTATTATTATTGGCAATATTTAAAACAGCTGAGTACATTTTTTTAAGGATTCTTTGATTAACAGAAAGAAGATTACATAGAAATGAAAGTTTTTATTTAGCAAAGATGCTTTAAATTGATCAATAGTGATGATAAAGACATTTATAATGTTACAAAAGATTTCTATTTCAGATAAATGTTGTTTTTCTGAACTTTCTATTCATCGAAGAAGCCTGAAAAAATTCTACTCAGCTGTTTTCAACATAATAATAATAAAAATAAATGTTTTTTGAACAGCAAATCAGAATATTAGAATGATTTCTGAAGGATCGTGTGACTGGAGTAATGATGCTAAAAATTCAGCTTTGAAATCACAGGAATAAATTACATTTTCAATTATATTTAAATAGAAAACAGTTATTTTAAATAGTAAAAACATCAATGTTTTTGCTGTACTTTGGATCTAATAAATGCAGTCTTCTTTAAAAACACATTAAACATCTTTTGACTGGGAGTGTAGTGCATCCTTTTCTCTCTGGAAACTGCAGACAAGTTCGTCCTTCATGTAGTGTGGATATCCACATACACACCTCATCTGGGCAACTGGTATCCACCCAGTCCTGCCGATGGCGATCAAAGCCACTGGAACATCTGTCAATAAAAAATTAAGACAGTCATTAGTATTTTAAAGATGACCAATAAACACACAAACATGATCTCATCTTTTATAGATCCCATCGCTAACTAATGCAGGGAAGCTCTTCTAAGGAATACTGTAAGTGTGTGTTGCACAAAACAAAAATGTTTTATGGATTTACAACAACAAAAGAGCGAGTAAATAATTTTCATTTACGAGTCCTCCAAGAAACTTCCATTAGGAATTCTCTGTTCTCAAACACAACAGGAAATTCAAAACGGTGACATATGCAGAGGACTGTCTATAGCAGTATATCACTAATAGATGCCGGCTTATGGAGTGAGGACTAAGCTAGTATTTCTTTTCCTCCTCCCCTGCCTTCACTTTTTCTTGTACGCAGAATGGGCTCTGAGCTGCTTGGCATTCCTGATGTCTGCTGAGATACAGTCACCCTTACTCCATATCCTTCAGCAATCCTCCATTCTCTATTCATCTTTTCGTGATATATTATCTCTTTTCAGTTCAGTACAATTCACCATACACACTTTTTATATAATCTCTCTCCGTGCTTCTCTGATATTTTGTGGTCAGAAAAGAAGACACACATTTGCTGCCCAGACCCTTCACAGGTGGTAAACAAAGCAGTTGTTTTTATGTGCATGTGTGTTTGTGTGAGATTTTCATTTCGCTTGTCACAGCCCGCCACAATAAACAAAAATCAAAAGGATGCTATTCCTTTCTTGTGCTTGAAAAACAACCAAAAACAAATTTATATCGACAGTTGATATAAATTGAAAAAACAATTAAATAAACATGGGAGAAATACTTTCATTTACGCAATAAGGTAATACAAACCCGACAGTCGATGGAAATTGAAACGGCCTGTTTCAATGTGTTTTCTTTTTTCGCTCCCCCCTGGACTTGTAACAGCGTGTGTGAGAGTCAGCATAAGCAAACACAAGACACTGCTTTAACACATGCTGTGCTCTTGGGAAAGAAGCACCTTGACCAGCGGTGGCAGGGGGCACTACAGTGTGCGTCAGACTGTCTAGCGGAAAGCTCTGGATTAGAGATTTCTTGACCCACGGACAGGAAGCAGAGCTCAGCTAAGAGCAGCTACTGACTGGAACTCACACACACACATACACATCAGCCTCTATAGGCCAAAGATTTGCCGCTGGCCTTGTGAGACATTTCATTTCTACTTTGTTGCTCTGTTTTTACCTTCACATGTATTCTTTCATCCAAAGCAACTTGTTAATGAATAATACAAACAAAGATTAATTCTAGAGAGTAAGGGTGCACAATATATTAGTATCATATCAGACACAATAATTTATCATACTTACATATTTTATTTTAAAAGCTCATTTCCCCTATTTTTACATTTAGATTACCGCTGCATTCATCTGATGCTCAAATACGCCACTGTAAATAATGAGTGTAATTTTAACATTAAATACTGTCCTGTTAGTCCTGTTAAAAGTTAACAGTAAGTTCCCGTAAAAGATTCAACAAGACATTTAATGTAATTTTACAGCAACATAATTGTACAAAAGTACAAATCAATGTACAGTTTACAGTCAAAAACTGTAAATTGATATTCCCAGAATTACCTGCATGACACTCCACATTTGAAAGTATTTTGTTTAAATAATCATGTTTCTTAATAGTTTTTATTATCAGTTCGGGTTTTATGGAAGCCCATTTCCGATACTGAATACATTTTTTTTTTAAAAAGATGACTTTTTTCTCAGAATTGCGAAATATACATTCGTGATATACTCAAAATTGCAAGAAATTAAGTCAGAATTGTGAGATAAAAACTCAATTCTTTTTTTTTTTACTTTTTTCTTTACAATTTTCAATTTTCGCAATTGCGAGTTTATGTCTTGCAATTTTGACTTTTTCCTGCAATTCTCTTTTTTTTTTTAAATCAAAAATGTGAGATATAAACTTGCAATTGCGAGTTATAAATTACGAGTTTATATCTCACAATTTTGACTTTATAATATGCAATTACGAGTTATTAAGTCAGAATTGTGAGATATAAACTCGCAATTCTAAGAACATATCAGTTTTTTCACCTCAAAATTAGACTTTACAGTTCACAATTGCAAGTTTATCTCACAACTCTGATAAAAAAAAAAAAACTGCAGGAAAAAAAGTCAGAATTGCCAGACATAAACATAAACATAAAAAGTCAGAACTGAGAATCTCGCAATTATGACTTTATTTCTTGCAGTCGTGAATATATCACAATTGTGTATATCGCAATTCTGAGAAAAAAGTTGTAAGTTTATATCTTGCAATTCTGACTTTATAACTCATAATTGCAAGTTTATATCTCACAATTCTGTGAAAAAAAGTCAGAATTGCACATTTTTGTCATGCAATTCTGTGAAAAAAAAAATTCAATTGTGAGAAAAAAAAGTTTAAAACCTTAAATAAAATTTAATAAGATAAAAACCTTATTCAGTGGCGGAAACGGACTTCCATAGGGTTTTATGTTACATTTTTTAGTTGTTTAATAAATGTTTATTGCATTATTTAAGTGTCATGTGTGTTACTATGATGGTGTTTTGTGTGAATGACTCTGTGTCTCTCTGAATGATCTTCTGTATGTTATTATATTTTTCAGCTTGTGAAAAAGCTACTTTATGTAGTTTCTTTTACCATCTGCAATATTATGGTGGTTGACAGTTTATGTTAAAGATACAAAACAGAATTTAGTAGCTTTTTATTTAGTTGCCATAACATAAAAATAATCATCTACGTCAAGCCAAAAATGTATCGGTGAACCCCTATACGGAGAAAGGAACATGACAAGATGACCCAAAATCCAAGTACAAAATGTACAAACTAGATTTCAAATGATTGAATTATTTAGTAAACAAATTTGATTTTGTTTCAAATGATTGAATTATTTAGTAAACAAATTTGATTTTGTGTAATGTACTTTTGTAGCTTTGCCACGGTCATTCTGTCTGCTTTCCTTTTCTCTCCCAAGCAGTTACCCCGAGCTCTGATGAATCACACAAGGTAGACAAGCAAAACCGAAATATACGTCTGTAGATTTGAGGTTGCCTATGGCAGCAACAGCCACATCCTTCGTCAGCACTTCTCCAACCTTTCATAATCTCATTTACATGTTAATGGCTGCAAATGCAGTCAGCTCAGATATATTCTGATCCAGTAATAATCTGACCTTGAGGGTGAAAGAATGCCTTTCCAAGTATGCAAATCTAGCTTTGTGATGCACACAATCATTACTAATACACTTATATGTTAATTTCATTACTTAAGAGTAATGAAATATGAAAGATATTAAATGCAACACCTTGCTACATTATTATGTTCTTCTGTTCAGTTACAGCTTGTTTTCCTGTGTCTGTCAACTGCATCAGATTAGACTTTGTTTGCTCTCTCCAAAGATAAATGCATTGAGAGGACCAGACTGTCAGTTATTAGCTTAAGTCAACTGAGTTACCTGCATTTACTGTATCATTAGTCTGCTCTTTTATTCTATCTCTCCCACACAAACACACAGCCCTAATCAAGCCAAAAAACTGGCTTTAATTACTGCAGCAATTTCTAACTCTATACTGTTTTCATAACCTCTAGCCAAACAAAAATAGTTATGCATATTGATGAAGTCTGAATATAACTCCCTTGTCTACCAGGAGACGATTCAAGACTCCGATTTAATTATACAATCCATCCGATTTAGAAGCAGGTTTCCTTGGGTGGATGGAAAAACCAAGGTCCCACTGACATTGAAAGATGTGCTTGTGCTACGCATCATTATTTTGGGTGCGCAATGATTTGTTAAAAAACAAACTGCACTGGAAAACGAACGTGTGCAGAACATATGCACTTGATAAAGGGAAAACTTAAATTCCTCCAACACAAGCCAACTGGCTTTTTTCCCTCTCTGCCAGTCAAAAACTAAATCTCACAATAAACACAAACTGGGATATTATATTCCTGAGTCCCTCAAAGTATGTATATGCATGCATGTGGGTGTCTATGTACAGTATGTGCTGAAGAATGAGAGCGAGGGATTGAAAGAGTAGACAGATGGAAGGACTGCCAGGAAAATAAAGCAGAAGGAGGTCGGGTGTCTCGGTTTCGTCTGTTCTTTGGTATGTGATCTACAGAGAAAAGCTGTCTGGGTTCGAGAGGTGAGGGCCCGGGCATGAATCAGCAGGAATGTGACTTTATTTTCCCCCTTTCTCACTTTCTCAGGAAAAAGCAGCCTTGGTATGAAAGACTCTCCCTGCTACATTTAAAGAACTATTACCTAGAATGATTCAATGCGAGATGCATGAGACATTTCCTTAATGCTTTACACATGATGTTTACAATTTGTTTCAATTTCTAGGCTGTCTTTATATTCAAAGGAAATCTTGTAACATTGTGACTGCTGAATTAGAAGTGGTGAATTATATCCACACTTCTTGTGAATGTCTGCGTTGAGAGTGCTTGTGTTTCAGCAACTGCTGACAGAACTTGTAAAATGTAAATTACTATCCCTCGTTCACCGCACCACCTCAGGGCAAGCGGTTTGAGAACTGCGTCTCCAATTCCAGTAAAATGACATTAGAGTAGGAAAAAGACAGACGGTTGAAGAGCGGTTTGTCTTCTCACCTATTGAGCCGGTGACACCAGCTGCAGTTGAAGTTAATCTGTGATGCTATGCAAGAAGTGCAGCTTGTGAATTGAAGACATGCTGTGGAAAAGAAAAAAAGGACATCGAAAATGCATCAGCACAGAATCAATCACGAATAGAGCAAAAGGTTAATAGAACAATGAACTGGATTTCCATATAACTTGTGATAAAAACTCTAATATAAAATCTGACACTGCAGATAAGAGGTACAACAATACAAGTCTCTACTAGCTATAAGGTACGTCACATAATTTTTTATAGCTCTATTAGCAAGACTGTTTGTGTTTATGTATACATATTTTGTGTGCTCATTGGCTTACTTGGTAGAGGCATAATTTCTACAGCTGTTCCGCTGGTAATTTTGGTCTTTAACAGCTCCACTCGGTGATACTCATAGATAGTCTTCCTTCGCACATCTAGAGCCAAGCAAACACATGTTACAATTATCATGTGAAGCATTTTGGATGTTGAAACTTCTGCTGCACAAGCAAATGGAGATTTTTTTGTAAAGTTCTGTCTTCTCATGTACAGTCAAACCAAAACTTTTTCAGACACCAGATATAAATTTTTATATTTTTTTCTGGTGGTTGCAGGACACTATAGTTCATTTATGTAAGTGAGGACAGCAAAATAAAGTAAACTGTGACATATTATACCCAAAAATTCTTCATACAGTGGATTACCAGTAAAACTGATAACAATTTGAGACCAAAAATTTTATTTGACACTTTGACCCTTTGTTTGACACTTTGTTACATATATATAACAGTATACTATTCTGACACAGTTTAACTCTGAGTTCTTGTCATATTTTTTTTTTTTTTACCATTTTCTAAACTATAGCAAATAAACTGTGATAATGTGAGAAATGTTGAAGGTGTCTGAATACACTTTACATTACCTCTTAAAGGAGAAGTTCACTTCCAGAACAAAAATTTACAGATAATTTACTCACCCCTTGTCATCCAAGATGTTCATGTCTTTCTTTCTTCAGTTGTAAAGAAATTATGTTTTTGAGAAAAACATTTCAGGAATGCTCTCTATATAGTTGACTTCTATGGTCCTACTTGTTCTCCATATAGTGGACTTCAAAATCATCCTACATCGCTGTTTTACCTTTTTTTGTAAAGGGCATTTGACCACCTTTGCTCGTTCACTTTGTAAACACTGGGTTGGTACTTCTGCAGCGATGTAGGGCGATTTTGAAGTTGGAGGAGAAAATGAGATGGGAGTTTTTCGACATAAACCGGAATACAGAGAGTGCATGCAGAGCTAGACAAGACGAGAATTTCGAGTTTCGCTAGATAAGACTCTTCTTCCTCGGCTGGGATCGTTTAGAGCCATTTAAAACTGCATTTAAACTGCATTTTGGAAGTTCAAACTCACGGGCACCATAGAAGTCCACTATATGGACAACAGTCCTGCAATGTTTTCCCCAAAAAACATAATTGCTTTACGACTGAAGAAAGACAGACATGAACATCTTGGATGACAAGGGGGTGAGTACATTATCTGTAAATTTTTGTTCTGGAACTGAACTACTCCTTCAATTGCCATTTACAATACTTTTTGCTTGTTTAATCCACTTTATTTTTAATGTATGTGCAAGGCTTTCGCTGCATCTGCTTCCAGTTTATCTAGTTGTGACTTGTCACAAGCTGATTGTTTCATGTAGCTATAAGCTATAACCAATAAGCTTATTGCTTTACATTTAAATGGCTGGTTAGCTTTCACTTGAGCATTTTGTGACACACTTTCAGAGTTACTTTGAAACCCTTCACCTCCCCAGCTCCACCTGTATAAATCTGCTATGGCTTATTTTATGTGCTATTGTGCAGCAGCAGTATGTCTTAAATACTCACAGCACCCTATCGCCGTATGCATTGGTAGTAGCAAGTTCCTGTACTTGCTTTGCAGCAGCAGCAATAATCTACAACTACAGCAATAACCAACAGCAGCAATTCTGCAGCAGCGTTGAAGATCTATTCCTCCAAGACCAAATACATTAACATTGTCACATCCATTACCATGCTAAATAAACACAGTGAGGACTTTGCTTCAGAACCCCAGTGCACGATACTAGGTATGTTATTGTACTGTATTGCATAGTAATTTATTATCACAATCATGAACGAAACGGTATATAGTTCAAATAGTTTTACCATTTACTGCACTTTGCTCTTCTAGTTATTTACCAGTAGCAGCAAATGAATCTTGTTCATTCAGAGGAAACAGCTTGCTTCAACATTGAAAAATCCATGTGCTCCACAAAGGCACATGTTCTTTCAAACAAGATGTTATCCATAACTGTAAAATTGTCTAGTCTGTTTTCCTTGTACAAGGCATGTATTCACTTGGGCATGTTTGCCATTCCACAAATAGATGGTGAAGGTTGATTTCATGTTAAATGATGGGAATCATTGCCAAAAAAGATGTGCTCAGTACAGATCTGTATCTAGCCTGAAACTGACGAAACGAGCATTGGACCACTGCAAAGTTGTTGAACCCTCTTTGCTAGCATTGGGATGTGTGATTCACTGTAATGAAATAATTGAATAGTTGTGAATACAGTATACTTTCATTGAAAGTACTATTCACACGAATAGTACTTACGAAAAGGAGTTTATTCAAGTGTGCTATTAGTATACTTCTTTTAAACTAAAAATAGGAAAGTATACTTTCAATCTACTTTTTAAGTACTTCTTATAAATGTGCTTTATGCACTTATCAGAAATATACTTAAAATGACATTTAAGTATACATGACTTAGAAAGAGTCTGAAGATATTCAAGCTATACTTGTGATTAGAGAATCCATGTTTTCATTGTTATACGGTAGGGGGCGTTATTACACATCTTCTGTACAGAATTTCCAAAACACAAGTGAAGAAGAAACCGAAACAACAGAAGCTTCCATACGTAGTCTAACACGATCATCAGATATAAAACAGCATCAAAACTGTGTAACATTATGGAATAAATTGTCAACCTATTAAGAGGTAATAATGACTGTCAAATTTTGGTGTTGATCGACTCCATCTACATTTTGAGTATCATTCTGAATCCAATTCAGTCTTTTTTAGCTTTTTGTTCAAAATGTTGTTTGTTTGTTTCTTTTTTTTATTTATTTCTTTTTTATGAAACTTACCCACATTCAAGTGTTTTTATAAAAATGCATAAAGCTAGAATAAAATGTTTTTGTTTACAAGCAGATGTCCTGTTCTTTCTTTTGATGTTTTGTATGTTCAGATATTCATAGAACAAAATATATACAAACTATCACCTAAACAGGGACATAGTAATATACTTAAAGTATGATGTAAAGTTCACTTAAAAAAAACTTAAAGTATACTTGCAGTATTAAACTACTAATCTAGTAGTTTACTGAGACTATACTTCAAAGTGTACTAAAAATTCTACACATGTTTAATTAGTAAACTATGAGTATACCTCTAAGTTCACTTTTAGTATAGTTGCAGTACAAACTAAAAGCATAGATGCAAACTATCTGTGTACTCAAAGTTTACTACTGTAATACTGTATACTTAAAGGGGTCATCGGATGCTAAGTTCACTTTTTCATGTTGTTTGAACATTAATGTGTGTTGGCAGTGTATGTACAAATCTACCCTATAATGATAAAAATCCATGCAGTGGTTTTTAATTCATCTGTAAAAATAATAACCCCTTTTTCAAATCAAGCCGTTCTCAGATGCCGCTCCCACAATAGTTGATTGACATGAGCTCTTACCTTAGACCAGCTGTCACAGTCCAGTAACTTTCCATGTTTTGATGCCAGAGCAGGGATGTAAGTTAGAGAAGAATATCTCCGATTGAGCGATTGAGGTTTTGTGTTGCTGGATGTAATAATGAACATAGTGGTCGTCATTTACTCCTGACATCTGAGCAGCTGAAGATGCAGTAGATTACGTTTGTTTGTGAATGGAATGCACCTCCCGATCTACATATATCCGTCTATGTTTGCGCGAATCATTCGTGATCCAGCTTCACTTACAGCAGAAGTGAGTATATGCGTTTTTTATGAATCTTTGCGATCGCCTTTCCTTATAACGTGGTAGTTAGGAAGTTTAGTGGCTAAACGCGGCTAAATGCGGCTAATATAAACAAGACCGTCTCTCCACAGAGAAAAGAGAGGGGCGGGGTGAGCAGAGCTCATTTGCATTTAAAGGAACAACCCCTTAGAATGAGATGATTTTTGCAGTGCTCATTTTGACAAGGTAAAAAGGGTGTTGTTTTACACAAAGACTGAGAATTTTTAATCATATTAGAGACTTTTCATTCAGACCCTAAAGAATCATATCAACTTGTGGAAAATGGGCATCCGATGACCCCTTTAAAAGAATAAAATACTTAAAACTATACTTTTAGTTACTAAAAAGTGGACCAATGTAGTCCCAAGGAGTATTGAAATAGTACACTTACAAGTATACTACAAGCAGTGGCAGCTCGTCAGGGGAGGCACAGCTTTCCCAAAATTTTCCAAGTATATAAAACTGCAGACCGGAGATCTCCAAAATGGGGTGGGAACTCCAAAAGTGGGCAGAACCTCCAAAATGGGGCGGGGTCT
>JAHKKF010505779.1:0-22215 GCA_019740295.1 Labeo calbasu
TCATTAAGTTGTTTAAAGCCCTCGTGAAGCAATTTAATGGCAGGAATGATGATTTTCACACATGGATGATGAAAATCCTTCATCAAGTGGAGATTCACAAAATGAGTGTGTCAGATTTGACATCAAATGATGATAAGATTGTGGATCACATTGAGGAAAAAATTTACGACATAACCAAAAGCACTGAAGAGAAAACACTGGATGAGATTCTAAAAGAAATCTGTGAACAAGCAGATATTGATAAAGAGATGATGGCACAAGTGACAGATATTGTGTCAACTGTGCACGATTCAACTTCTACAGCACCACATTTACAAGAAATAAAGCAAAATTTGTCTAAGCTCTGCAAAGCCGTAGAAAAAACAATGAAATATAAGCCTCGAGTGACGCAGATGGTGAGCTGGTGCGTTCTTGTTCTTTCTAAATCAAGTCGGCTGGTTCAGGTTTTAACAGGAGAAGGAAAGTCGTGTATCGTAGCAATGTTTGCAGCTTATCAGGCCATGATGGGAAAAACCCCTGACATCATCTCCAGTTCTCCTGTACTTGCTGAAAGAGATGCTAAAGAATGGTTGGGCTTTTATAATGAACTGAATATCACTGTTGATGCCAACATTGACAAATCAGAAAGTGAGCTGAAGAAGTGCTATGAATGTAAGGTGGTCTATGGTACGACTGTCAGTTTTGCAGCTGATTGGCTGAGACAGTGCTTCCTTAGACAAGATATAAGATCTAAGAGAGAGTTTCAGTGTGTTATAGTGGATGAGGTGGACTCACTGATGTTGGACAAAGGTCTTGAAGTGGTCTACTTGAGCACTGAGATTCCGCTAATGGAATGTCTCAATGGAATATTGGCAGAAATTTGGTTAATCATCAACCAGCTGAAGCGTTTAAAGACTGGAGAGATTTTAGGTCCCGTTCAGCTCTTCTCGGAGCTTCTGTCTGAAATCATAACTGAAAATAAAAACATTGATCAACACAGTATTGTGCAGATGGCTGTGGAAGCAGGAATTATGCCTATAAAATCTTTAAAGCAAACACAAGAAAACATGACAAATGCTCTAAAACAACTCGATAATGCAAGTGTTGTGCAAATAGTGGCATTTTTAACCATCTTTGCAAAAAAATTACCTAAGTATTTCATTAAACTATACAAAGAAGGGCCTGATGGGACTTTACAGAAACTTGAAGAGATTAGTCCTACAGATACAAACAGGAGACAAGAAATATCTGTTCTTCTCCTGGGAAATGGAAAATGTTGTGTGGTGCACTTTGAGGAGGACTCACTAGATCCAACTTTGAGGAAAAAGATTAAAAGTTCCTATCAGTCCGAATCATCAAAAGAACAAAATAAATCTCGTATCCCAGGCCTAGAAGATCTCATCAGTGGCAAGATGCAAACTTGGTTTGGAAGTGCTCTGTTAGCCACAAAATTGACTCTGGGCCACGAGTATGTCCTTCATGGAGAGGGAGTCGCTCCTGTGGATTATAGTTCAACTGGTGTTGTGCAAAATGACATGCGATGGGGGGAAGGACTTCAGCAGTTCCTAGAGATGAAACACCAAACTAAACTCTCCAACATGACTCTAATAACAAACTTCATGTCTAATGTGGGTTTATTCAAGAAATACACAAACCAGATCTATGGGATCACAGGAACTTTGGGGAATGAAACAGAGCTTGACATGGTGAAGAAACACTACAGTGGTATTGACACCTGTAAGATTCCCTCCTTCAGGCAAAGGAAGCTTTATGAGTTAGAAGGCATGGTAATAACTGAAGAGGATGAGTGGATCAGGACCGTCTGCAATGTTGTTAAACATCAAGTGACCTCCACAGTCTTTCGAGGCCCACGAGCAGCTCTTATCATCTGTGAAACAATCAATCTTGCGGAAATGTTCCACAAGACCCTTTCAGACACAATCTCATTAGACAAACTAAAACTTTATGTGAATAACAACATGGATAACTCTACAATAACAAATTCAACAGTCCAAGCAGGAGATGTCATCATTGCAACGAATCTAGCAGATCGAGGTACAGACCTAAAGGTTTGTGATACTGTAAACGAGGCAGGAGGTCTGTTTGTGATGCAAACCTTCTTACCTCTGAATGTCCGTGTCGAACAGCAAGCCTTTGGACGAACTGCTCGCCAAGGGAGTCCAGGATCCGCTCAAATCATCATGTGTGCCAATCATTTCTCTGACACTGTGGGTGAAAATACATCACTAACCGGTTTACTCAGCTGTCATGATGCAATGGTTTCTGCTCTGACTGCTCTCTTAACCACAAATTCAAGTAATCTAGAAAAGGCAAAAGACGCCAGGAACACTAGAGTGAAACAGAGACTCTCTGGGTTCCTTGAAAAAGACATCCCAGAAATCATACAAAAGGAAGACATATTTTCTGTCTACCTTGATTTTTTGGACAGCATCTATGAAGATGATGTTTTTTCAGACCAGCGTGATGTAATTGTGTCCTCACTTCATGAGTGCTGGGGTCTGTGGCTCCTGATGTATTTCAATCAGGAAAAGTCAACTGAGAAAAGCACATCTTTAAAGGAACAGCTGAAGGGGGACTTGTTGAGTGCAAAGCAGAAACTTTTGAACAAACAGTCCCCATCCTCCATGGTCTACTATTACATCAGGTCTGGGAACAATCTCCGTGAGCAGGAACGCCTTGCTGAGAGCATTGAGATGTAAACCAAAGCTTTGAAGGATGGTGCATCTGGGCAGTTTTTTCCTCTCTATAATCATGCATTGGCCACTATTATGAAGAACGACACAGGCTATATTGCTCCAGCATTGGCTGACCTGGAAAATGCCGACAAAGCAATAGATTCATACAAGTCTCATCTGGCACATATTTTTGCTTGTGTAAAATCATCAAGACAAGACCAGACAACAGAAGGTGATACTTTGCTCAGCAAACAGTTTCAAATGAAGTGCATGATTGTAGACCAACTCAAGACTAACATTCAAGATGCTGTGATGAAATTAAAAAGGGCTGAAAGCAGAGGAGGAAATGTGAGACTATTGGATAAACATACAGTTTTTCTGGCTGAAGACTCTTTGAAGAGGGCTATAAGAAGAGATATGAGCCTGCCTGTAACACTTGCTCTTATCGTGATAGAAGACTTTATAAAGAGGGGTGAAATCAAACGAGGAGATGCGATGAGATGCTTGGCTGAAAAATTTGCACTGCTTTATGCTCAAGACAGTACAAAAAGAGCCATGCGCAGAGGAGGAGATGTGAACCCGGCTGAAAGACTTTTATTTTTGCTGTTAAAAGACTCTATTCGCAGTTCTCAAAAAATACTGGAAGAGCTCATAATGGAATATGAACATATCAGGTCACTGGGTCTTGACACCATTTTCTCTTTGGACACTATATTTTCTCTCATGGGCTTTTTGTCAAAGATATTTAGCAAAGACAATATTTAGATAAGACTGTCTTGAAATGTGACACTTCTCTTGAGCTGTCAGTTCTTGGTGCTCACATTTATATCTATATACACTTATATGTGTATTCACAAATTGGATTTCCATGTTTTATGGGAACTATCGATAAACAATGATTATTATACTGTACAAAAACTGAATTTATTACTACTTTTACCATAACCCTACCCCTAAACCTACCCCTCACACAAACCTTTCTACATTGTGTATGATTAAAAAAATTGTTTACAAAAATGATGGGAAAAAACACAAGGGCAGAAGTTACTGGTATTTCTATCTTTGTGGGTGCCCATAATATATGGATTACCAGTACACACACATCAAGATCAAGAATGGTATTTATGCACATACTTAATAGGAATGTGCCTCTGAGCAATATAATTTAATATAAGAATTGTGAATTATGAAAGATGCTATTAATGTTGCCTAATTAAAAAAGGGTACATAAAGTTTTTAGCTAAGAGTTTTCTCTTAAAACCTATTCCCAAAGCTGCTGAGACAAACCTTTGCTCAGGAATAGAGAGAAGTCTTAAGCTAAGAGTAAGGGCAGGGTTTACCTCATTAAAAAAAATGTTGCCATCAAGATTTTAAAATGCAGGCTAGCTATTTCATTAAACTATATAAAGAAGGGCCTGATGGGACTTTACAGAAACTAGGAAAGGTTAGTCCCTCGGATACAGACAAGAACCCAGCTGAAAGATTTCTGTTTTTGCTGTTGGAAGACTCTATTTACAGTTCTCTAAAAATACTGGAAGAGTTCATAATGGAATATGAACATATCAGGTCACTGGGTCTTGACACTATTTTCTCTTTGGACACTATATTTTCTCTCATGGGCTTTTTAAGACAATATTTAGATGATAAGACTGTCTTGAAATGTGACACTTCTCTTGAGCTGTCAGTTCTTGGTGCTCAAATTTATATTTATATACACTTATATGTGTATTCACACATTGGGTTTCTATTTTATGGGGACATTTGATAAACAATGATTTTTATACTGTACAAAAACAGATTTGTTTTACTACTTTTAGTAAAAAGTACTACTACCTACCTTTCACACAAACCTTTCTACATTGTATATGATTTATAAAATAGTTTACAAAAATGATGGACAAAAACACAAGGGCAGAACTTGTTGGTATTTCTATCTTTGTGGGTCCCCATAATATACGGATTACCAGTACACAAACATTAAGATCAAAAATGGTATTTATGGTATTTTCATAGGAATGTGCCTCTGAGCAATATAATTTAAAAATTGTAAATTATGAATGACGTTATAAATGTTGCCTAATTAAAACAGGGTACATACTCAAATATTATATAGGATATAAAAATAGAAATATGATGTATATAATGTTTATGCATGCTCTGTATACACGTACTATATCTTGGAGTTGTTAAAAAAAGGACATGTTAAAAATAAACAAAATAAATAACTGAAAAAAATCTGAAGAGATTATTAACAGAGATTTAGATGATGATTTTGTTTGACATTAACATTGCTGTGATTAGTGTTTACTTTAGTGTATTGTTGACTAAAACTAAACGTCTTTAACACCCCTGGACTATTTAGTTGATTTCTCCCATCATCTCTCCCTGCTGCTCTGTGTTTTTTGGTTCCTCCCTCATTCTCTACACCTGTTTGTAATTAGTCAGTGTATATAAAGCGTGTGTTTTCCCTCTTAGTTTTGTCGGATGTTAATTGTTTTTAACCTGTGTTCCTGTTCCTCTTCCTCCTGTGATTCCTTTTGGATTATTAAATGCTTTTCGTGTTACTACGTCATTGTTTGTTTGTTCCTGTCTGATCGTTACAGAATGTCCGACCTAAACAGTTTTCCATGTTTTCCCCTCCGTTTTGTTTATCGTTCCTTTTTCACAGTCTTTTGTTTCCGTTGTGGTTTTCTTCATGAATCCCCTACTCTGCCCGGAATTCCTCCTTCTACGGCTGAAGCAGGGGGAATTACCGCTCGAGGGCTATACGTTAAAGGGATAGTTCACCCAAAAATGAAAATTTGATTTTGATGTTTATTTGCTTACCCCCAGGGCATCCAAGATGTAGGTGACTTTGTTTCTTCAGCAGAACACAAACGAAGATTTTTAACATAAAGCGGTGCAGTCTGTCAGTCATATAATGGCAGTGAATGGGCACCAAACCTTTAAATGTAAAACAAAACATGCACAGACAAATCCAAATTACACCCTGTGGCTTGTGACAATACATTGATATCCTAAGACACGAAACGATTGTTTTTTGCAAGAAACTGAACAGTATTTTATTATTTTTTACCTTTGATACACAGCCACGTCCACCTGTCCTGAGCACGAGCTCAGAATCCGGCTCCTTACATGTGTACGCGCTCTGGTGTAGCTCTGGTGCTCCAGGTGCGTGAGCCGGCCACAATGCCTGCGACGGTGGAAGTATCAGTGGGGCATGAGGATGCTGAGGACAGCACCACCCACTGCACCGCTGAGGGTGAGCTTAATATGGACCTGGGTCATAACGTTATGTACTTGAATCTTGAACGATCAGCCTGTTTGGATTTCCCACACACCCTCCCTTAGTTATCTCTGCCGAGTAGCCTTGCTACTTCAACCATGTCAGTTTTCGTCTACTCCTCCGGCTACGCCTCGTCGCTCCGTCCCACCGGCTCTGTGGACCTCCTCCCTCCTGCGGGCACAGCCTCGGTTCTCTGTTGGCCCGGCTCCGCCGCAGACCTCCGGATCTCCGCCTTGGTTGCCAGAGCCTTGGGTTCCGCCTTGGCCCTCCGGATCCTCGGTGTCGCCCAGGATCATCGGCTCTCCGTCTCGCCTCGGGCTCTACCGCCACCTGCTCCGCCCCGTCGGTCGGGCCCCTGGAGTCGTCAGCCTTTCCTCCACCATGGCTCCTCCCTCCGTCGGCTCCACCGTGGGTTTCCATCATGGCTGCAGTCTGGGTCCCACCTGGCTCGTCCTGCTCCAGCTACCTCCTGTCTCCTCCTTGGCTTCTCTCTCCATCATCACCTCCATGGATTATTCCATCACCACCCTGGACTCCATCATTTGCCCTTCTCTCAGGAGTCCGTCCTTTGCCGAATCCCCCTCCTAGACTTTGTTTTCCCTGTTTTGTCGGCGCGAGGACGCACCTTCCGGGGGGGAGGTAATGTCACACCCCTGGAGTATTTAGTTGGTTTCTCCCATCATCTCCCCCCGCTGCTCTGTGTGTTTTGGTTCCTCCCTCATTCCCTACACCTGTGTTTGTAATTAGTCAGTGTATATAAAGCGTGTGTTTTCCCTCTTGGTTTGTCGGACGTTAAATGTTTCTACCCTGTGTTCCTCTTCCTCCTGTGATTCCTTTTGGATTATTAAATACTTTTCGTGTTACTACATCATTGTTTGTTTGTTCCTGTCTGATCATTACAATGTCCTTGGTTTTCATCAACTAAAACTAAACTAAACATCATCAGTTTTCGTCTACTAAAGCTAGACTAAACGTCATCGGTTTTCGTCGACTAAAACTAGACTAGATGTCATCGGTTTTCATTGACTAAAACTAGACATCATCGGTTTTCGTCGACTAAAACTAGACTAAACATCATCAGTTTTCAGGAACTAAAACTAGACTAAACATCATCAGTTTTGTCTACTAAAACTAGACTAAATGTCGTCAGTTATCGTCGGCTAAAACTAGACTAAACGTCGTCAGTTTTCGTCGGCTAAAACTAGACTAAACGCCATCAGTTATCGTCGGCTAAAACTAGACAAAAATAGTGATGGATAATTCTGACTAAAATAAGACTAAAATGCTCAGACTTTTAGTTGACTAAAACTTGACGACTAAAAAGAGTATGAACGTGACTAAAACTAATAAAAACTAAAATGACAGCTTCACACAAAGACTAAACTAAAACTAAAATTGGCTGCCAAAAACAACACTATTTGTAATATTATATTTTTGAACTGCTGTAGATGTGTTTGGCCATATATGATATGGCAAGGAAAAACAAAAAGAGATTGAAACCAGGTGATTTGGGGTTTGTTATTGATGATAACACAAGCATCATCTAGATTCAGAATGCAGTCTTTGTGACAGGTTACTAATCTAATAATAATACTTCAGTGATTATACAGTACAGGACCCAGCAGTGTCATAAAAACATATGGATTTTAAGCTTGTAGTGGCTCCAATACATACCCAGGAAACCATTTGCTACTTGGGCATCAACATTTCAGAACAAAAATACAGATTTTTGGATGTTTTTCCAATGGAGAAGTTGACTCCAAAACATCACTTTCTGGAGTGCTATCCACATTTGATAAAGGCTTTTGGTCCTCCTGTGGCTATGTGGACAATACATTTTGAAGGAAAACAGTTTCTTTAAACACGTAGTATGGCATACAAATTCCTTTAGGAACATCTTGCTATCTCTTTGCTACAAAACAACAGCTGTTGATAGCTAATCAGGTGCAGAACCCTTAAAAACCAGCCTTCCCTGCCTGGGGCCAGTTGTTTCAGCATTGCTTCTCTGAACACTTGATACAACAGTTGTTAACAATTTCTTTAACAATCAACGTTTCTGTATATGCCTGAAGAAGAAGTAGTATACTACGAAACATCACGAGTACAGATAACATCGAAGTAAACAGGAATTTATGAGTTCTAACCGGTGGCAAGATATAGAGAAAACTTTAGATCTAACAACACCGACAGACAAAATATGAGATTCACGTCTATACCATCAGACGAAGAACCGTATTTTCATTCTACAAACATGAATATACATATTCGTGCACAGAGCTGGCATTGTTAGAGTGACAGAGAAATGTACTTTGATCTCGGACGAAACAATTACAACTATCCATACCGCTCAAACAACAAAAACATAAACTTAGCCTCCGTGTTAAGAAAGTGTCTTAAGGAACACTCCACTTTTTTGGAAAATAGGCTCATTCTCCAACTCCCCCCGAGTTAATAAGATGAGTTTTACCTTTTTGAAATTCATTCAGCCGTTCTCCCGTTCTGGCGATATCAATTTGAGCCTGTTTCCAAAAAAAATGGAGTGTTCCTTTAAGAACTAATCTGACCAATTTAAAATTAGCAAAGGGGAAATGTGTCTAAATTTTTCGATTCAGCTCAGACTGATCTACATTTTTATGTAAACAAATCCTAAAGATCATGACCAGTCTTAAAGAAATAAATTAGATGATTAACTTCTAAGACTAGTCTAAACCTTTTATGCAACATGTGAGATCATTTAAATTGGAAGCAGCTGTTACGAATGGACATGAAGCAGGCACATCCATATGCAGGCTTTTATTTACATTTCCACAGACATGGTCATAAACAGACAGAGGGTCGGGCAATGGCAAACTGGTATAATAATAACAACAGCGGATGAGATCCAGAGGACTAGGCAAAAGGTTTATCAAAAAAGACAGACAGGAGAATGCAAACCCCAAAAAACAAGACAGGAAACACAATGAAATGCTTTGTATGACATCAATGCTAAACCAATACTTGGCAGTAAGTGACTGTGGTAACCAGGGCCCATATTCACAAAACATTTTATCTTAGCTAAACTAGCTAACTAATTCTTCTAAATAGTTTTTAGCTAAGAATTTTCTCTTAAAACCTATTCCCAAAGCTTGATCTCATTACTATGGATGATGACAGCATGCTCATTAACTATGCACACTGTGATTGGCTGATAGGGAAAGGGTCTCTGTCAGAGATAAGTTGCCTTATTCAAATAAAGTTTTTTTTTTTTTTTTTAATAATGTTGCCATGAAGATTTTAAAATGCAGACTTAAGCCGGCTACACACTACAGGATTTTTAGCCCGATTTTGCCCCGATTTTCCCCTCCCGAAAATCGGAGCAAAAATCTTGTCGAGCACCTCGATCGGTCCCGATGTTCGGCACGGATGATCTGATAATGTGAGACGTTCACAGATCGAATCTTTCACCTCCCGATCTGCTCTCACACAAATCGGGGCCGCCCCGATCATATCAAACATGTTTGATATCCAGGATTTTAAATCGGGATGATCACGGCTGTGATTACGTCAGTACTTTAACAACAGCCAATGTGTGACCGCAAAACAGCTGCTGTACGTCCATTGGATAGTGGAGATGGAGGAAACTGCATCTTATGTTTTTGTAGTAACACTGTCTGTATAATATGTTGAAAACATACCACAACCGCATGGAGCAAGGAAAGCAATGTTTTTTTTGTTTTTTTAACGACCAAGCAGTCAGCTGCAGACGGTGAGTTCATATGTTTAATCAGTTTTGCCTTCTCAAATCACAACCTGCATAAAGTAAAATCTATAGATATAAAACAGTTAAAGCATATAACAGTTAACTAACATTTAAAAAAAAACATTTCCATTGTGGCGTTGCCCTTGACTAACTTGCTTTGTCAGAACAAAGATTACATGTGGTCTGATGAATGTCAGAAAGCCTTCGTGCTCATAAAGACCTTATTGTGTAGCACACCTGTATTGTCTGCTCCTAACTTGTCGTTGCCATTCAAGCTCGATGTGGATGCCAGTGCTACTGGAGCTGGTGCGGTTCTCCTACAAGAGGACGCACACGGAATTGACCATCCAGTCTGTTATTTCTCGAGAAAGTTTTTAAAACCTCCGTTGAATTACAGCACGATTGAAAAAGAGGCTCTGGCATTTCTGCTTGCTTTGCAGTATTTCGAAGTGTACGTGGGATCAAGTTCAGTACCTGTAGTGGTCTTTACACATCATAATCTGTTGGTTTTTCTGTCACGTATGTGGAATTCTAATCAACGAATAATGCGTTGGCTGTTCATTATTCAAGAATTCAACGTAGAAATCCGCTACAAAAAAGGAAAGGATAATGTTTTGGCGGACACTTTATCTCGAGTGGTGTAATATCTTTAATCAACGAGGTGTTGATTTTAGCGGTGGGGGTGTTACGTTATGTGTTTTGTTGCTGTTGTATTTTGTAATTGTTTTTATGTTTTTCCGTTCTTCCTGTGTTTTGCGTCATTAGATCGCCGCTGATTTGCCTGTTGTGGTGCCGCCTGTCAGCGGTTATTGGACGCTCAGCTGGCGTCAGCCGCCAGACCAAAGACCTTTTTTTTGTGTGTTAAAGTCATTGTTTATACTTAGTATGTGATTATTGTAGGAGAGACCTGCTCTTTTGTTTCAATTCATCCTCTCTGTTTTTCGTTAAGAGTAGTTTAGGTAAGGTTTTTGTATTTAATTTTTCTTTTATTTTGTTAGGTTAATTATGTTGACTTTTATTTTCTAGTTTGATTCTGTTTGTTGTTTTGGGCATTGGGTCTCTCTGAAGTCCAGAATCACCATGTGGCTGTTCTTCTTTATATCGTTAATAAATGTGAACCATTAATTTGTGGTATTTTCGTTTGTTTTGTTGTTTTTGTTTGGTCTGACGGCTTGATGAGGGTCTCTGCCTTTTTTTTTTTTATTGCATCTTACCCCTAGCGGATGTAATAGTCTGCTTGAAAGGACCATACAAAGTTGTGAATCTTGTATTACAGCAGTTAAATTTAGGTGCTTTAAATACAATTCTCTCATACTGACCACTGGATGTTCAACATGGCATCTCATGGCAAAGAACTCTCTAAGGATTTGAGAATTAGAATTGTCAAGGCTATTAGAGGTTCAGTAACACCCTGAAACTGAGTTACACTACAGTAGTCAGGGTCATACAGAGGTTTTTCCAAGATGGGTTCCATTCGGAACAGACCTTGAAAGCATTGATTGACGAAATTAAGCACTCATTCTATGCGTCAGACTTCAAAAAACAGATGCATGAGTGCTGCCAGCATTGCTTTAAAGGTTGCAGACATAGAAGATCAGCTTGTCAGTGCTCAGACATACGCTGCACACTGCAACAAGTTGGTTTGCATAGGCATTGTCCCAGAAGGAAACCTCATCTTCAGCTGCAGCTGGCTCACAAGAAAGACCGCAAACAGTTTGCTGAAGACAACCTGTCCAAGAGCATGAATTACTGGAACCATGTCATGTGGTCTGATGAGACTATAAGATAAACTTGTTTGGCTCAGATGGTGTCCAGCATGTGTGGCAATGCCCTGGTGAGGAGTACCAAGAAAACTGTGTCTTTCCTACAGTCAATCATGGTGGTGGTAGCATCATGGTCTGGGGCTGGATGAGTGCTGCTGGTACTGGGGAGCTGCAGTTCATTGAGAGAAACATGGATTCCATTTTGTACTGTACATTTTGAAGCAGAACATGACACCTTCCTTCCAAAACTAGGCCGAAGGCACTTTTCCAACATGATAACAATCTCAAACACACCACCAAGATGACAACTGCCTTGCTGAGGAAGCTGAAGCTGAAGGTGATGGGGTGGCCAAGTGTGTCTCCAGACCTGAACCCTATTAAGCTCCTATGGGGCATCCTCAAGCGTAAGGTGGAGAAGCACCATGTGTCTAACGTCCAGCAAAGAGGATCCCAGCAACAACCTGCAGCTCTGGTCAATTCCATGCCCAGGATAATTAAGGCAGTGCCAGATAACAATGGTGCTAACACAAAATATTGACACTTTGGACAAGTTCACTTAAGGTGTACTCACTTTTGTTGCCAGCTATTTTGACACAGTGAATACTCTAAAATATATCAAAGTTTCATTTCTATAGCATTGTCCCTTGAGAAGATATACTAAAATGGTTGCTGAAATGTGAGGGATGTACTCACTTTTATGACATGCTCTAAATGTGTGTAGCATGAACAGATACAGTATGTAAGTTACGTGTCCAGGAACGCTGTGGAATCTTCTGGACTCCCTTCTCAGCTTTGGCTCCAGTAAATTGCATAAATGGAAAAAAGACTAAAAGGCCATATGCCTAACAATAAATATTCAATTTTCAATTAAAAAGTCATGTCATTGTAACACAAATGTGACCATGGACCACAAAACCAGTCGTAAGTTTCACAGGTACATTTGTAGCAATAGCCAACAATACACTGCATGGGTCAAAATGATCGATTTTTCTTTTATGCCAAAAATCATTAGGATATTAAAGGGGTGATGAACTGAGAAACCAAATTACTTTGATCTTTTGACATATAAGGTCATTGTACTATAACAACAAAGTTTTAAGTTCTGAAACTTGCAGGATGTTTTTAGTCTATAAACCACTTATATTGCATATCTAGCTGCATATCTCCCCCATCTTGGATTTCTGGTCTAGCCAGTGTGTGCATAGATACTTCCGGTTGTGAGGGTTGTGTCATTTACGACAGAAAATGGCGTTTTACAGAAGGCGTTTACAAGATCTGGCAAAGATTACTATTAACAATGTCCATCGCATCATCCAGGATTCCTTTTCTGCACCAAGTAAGCATGAAAAGGGGTTTAAATGTATATGTGTCTAGTAACATTGATAACTACGAAGGTAAGTGATCACCACATTATACATAAAACTGGTAAATATTTCTAGCCTAACTAACTGAAACAGCCAGTTATATAGATGTTAGTCTAAATCACTAGCTAGGTAATGTGATTAATTACACAGTGTCTTAATCTGAATGTGCTAACGATACCATGATGTTGTTCTTTGTGTCATTGTTTTTTGTGTCAAACAAAGATCACACAGGAAGTGAGCATCAGGGCTACTTGCTACAGAAGAAAGACCTCACAACTTTAGACTCAGTAAATTGTCCCAACCTTGTTCTGGGGCATTTATGAGGCTTATTCTAAATTCTGTATAGCAGTATATTTTTATTTAGCAACCTGTTCACACACTGGTAATCTAAATCAAATAGCTACATGAGGGTAGCTCCTGAAACATGTTTCTAACATAAGCAAGCAAGATACTCATATAACCACTTATTTTCAAAATTTATTCTCATACCAAAATGACTCTCCTTTTTTTCCCATTTAACTTAAATATAAGTCATTTTAACATTTTTTAGGAATTCCTTCAATAATGAAACCTCCTATATTTCCTATAATACCCCAAAGTCCTATAATAAAGTTTCCTATTATAGCCCAAATTGTAATACCATTTGGCCTGTTTCAGTTAATATTTTCTTCCACAATTTTGGATTTTTCTCCATTATTTGCATCTTAGTCCTTGCCATGTAAATCCCCCAGCATTTCTCCAAAAGGGTTGGGTTTCAAACATTGTGTAATATTTCTGGCATTCTCTTTCAAATACTAACACAGGATTTAGAAGTTTTTTTTGGGTTTATTTTTAATTTTAGTCTTTCTAGCAGTTACTCATGTTGGGTCATTTTGGAATTCTCCATAGTCTATTTTTCAAATTTATAATGCGTTTGACAGCACCCATGTTTTTTTTCAAGGATACACATATTCTATTCCACCTTTCCTATGCCAAATCCATGTTGTCCTTATTTAAGTTATGTCAAATATTTCCCTTCTCAATCTACATTTTACCACTGTATCAGTTCCTATTGTGTATTTTCCCACTATTTCTCTACATTGGCTACTTTATTCTAAATTAGACTTTTTGCAATTTAATGTTCCAGCTTGCTGAGGACCTAAACCTCATATTTTCTATTTCCTTAAGGGCTTCTTCCCCTAAACATCCAAAAACTGCTCCAGCTATTCCTGATCCTTTGATCATCTGTGGATTCCCATTTACTACCACCATATCTCCTGAGGTATTCTCTATCCAGCCTTCATCATTCGGATCATTATCCGCTGCATCTATATTTCTGTAATAGCTGACTGAGGTGGGTGTGGGCCAGCTATTGTGACAACACCATCTCTGTCATCATCTGAGCAGGAAGTCATGTGCATTTTGAAAGTCTACCATTGCCTCTTTATATATCCTAACCTTTTTCAAATTTGGAGTCTCAAGCTGAGACTGTTTCAGGTTTTTCCCATTTAGTACATAGTGCACAGTTTAATTTTGCCCATATTGTTCTTATGCACTCTGCTAAAAATACCCTCTGCCTCTGAGGTTTTTACACTGTACAACCACTTCCTGCTCATAGTAGCTTCCTATTTCTATGGCCTATTGAATGACTGCAAGGCTGACTTCTGACTCTGGAAAGTCTTCTCTCTGCAGTCCATCTCTACTTGGTAACAATAAAAGTATCTGACCTGGCTCTGTTTCCTGGACTAAGTTTTCTCTCATGCTTTGACTCTATGGTCCCCCCTCCAGCCAGTTCTATGAAATCTCTACAATTAATCCAGAATGCGGTTGCAAGATTAATTTTTAATGAGACGAAAAGAATGCATGTCACACGTCTCTTCATTAACTTGCACTGGCTACCAATAGCTGCTCGCATAAAATTCAAGGCATTAATGTTTGCCTACAAAACCACCACTGTTGTCCAAAAGAACTAGTTAGGTTCAGATGGTGCTGTGTAAGTCAGTCATGTAATGTTTGATAGTTTCATGCTAAGACGGTCTTGTGCGCTTCCTGTTGCACTTATCTGTTTTTACGCTAAGAATAGTCTTGCACGCTTCCTGTTGTGCTCCCTGTTTCAAGTGGCCAAGGGCACAGTGTGGGTTTTTAGCAAGTCCAGTGTCACTTCAGTTACAGAAATCAAAAGAGTTTCAGTTTAACAAGACAAGAGGAGGAAATAGATATATCATCAAATATCATCTGAGGTGGGTGTTTCATCTTCCTTTAGTTGTTTTCATGTATGAATGTCATCTCATACAGGGTTTGTGCAGATATGAACAAGTGAAATGTAAAAATTTTTAAGACCTTTTTAATACCACCTTATATGAAATTTAAGACCTAAACCTATAATGGAAATGCACATGTAATATTGTATTTATTGTAATGTATTTAATGTAAAAAGTAAACAAAATTTCATGGCTGTCATACATTACAGGTATATTTATTACTACAATGTATCAGTGCTTTTAAATCTGCATACTTCATTTACCTTTATAAAGGCCTATTTTTCTTCTTTTTTTACTTTTGAAATGTATGCATCACCTTTAAAATTATTATAATTTATTAATAAATTCTATATGGCTGTTAGCAGTCAGATTACATAATTTACACTGCAAAATTAAAAGTGCAATTAATGATGTTATGAGATTAATGCTTTAAATACAATGAATATACAAATGCAAAAATTGAAATGTGAAGGTTTAAATAAAGTAGATTGTACGTGAGAGAGATCGCGAGAGTAGAGAGGAGAAGAACAACCAGAGAGAGAGAGAGAGCGGGGATGCACGAGGTAGTCGGTGGAATGAGGCTGAGACACAGTTAATGCAAAAGTTGAAAATAAACACTGAGTTGGAACGCAGAAGTCTTTGTATGACTGTTCTATCCAGTGGCCAGAACAGACACGGGAAATAGCCCCCGGATAATACTCGGTAAGCACAGACTTTCCAAGGCTCACCAAAACCAAAAGTATTACACAAATAAGAAATGTTGGGGCGGGGGGCAGGTGGTGGTAAGTCACTTAATGAGTGAGTTATTGAGTTATTTCCACTGATTTGTGCAAAAATCTGTATCACTTAGTAGCATAAAAACGCAGAGTGTTGCTTGAAGAATGTGCTGTACTTCTGCTTTTGAAATAGAACAAAACAGTAAATATTTTGTCTAAAATGTAAGTAATTAACTACTTGACTAACTGTTTGTTTGTTGAACTAAAATCAATGTAACATTTGCAAACATAAGAATATTCAGAAAAAAGTTTACTATTACTTAACTATATCATGTTTTTTATATCATGAATTTTTACCACAGTACGTTTCTTCAGAGTTTCTTTCTGTGTGCTGGTACACTAATTTGTTTTTAAGGCTCTTACAAAGAGACAAGCAGCGCGATTTTGATACCAGGAATACACTATCCATTATCAATCGCTGTTTACGTTTAATGTATTAAAATAGGAGGAATCTTTCTTGCGTTTCAATGCTTCGTTATTTTTGTCACTTCAGCTTTAATTAGGCTATTTGTCTGGTCGTGCAAGTAAAAAAAAAAAAACGATCTATTATTATTATTGAGAACATTATATACAGAAAGAAGGTAGTTTGACTTATTACACAGATGGGCCATTAGGGGACGGCCCTTTGTTTCTCAGGTGTAAATCACTAAATATTCATGGCCATTGTCACTCCCACGCATATTCCCTTTCAATCATAAAACATGTCTAAGAAAATTTAAATCAATATACTGTTTTCTGTGAACAAGTGAACAGGATGATTTTCACATAAATTTGTAGGAAACGTCTTGTCTACCACACTGTTCTTTAAAGTATTGTGAACAAATGTTCTTTATGTTTCATGGCCTTATGTCAGTGACTTTAACAGTGAAACTTAGTTTTTTAATAACCATGCATAAATGTTTTCTCAAAAACAGAAACATGTACATTCATTCTACTCACATATTATTTTAGCCTAGTTTGCGATGAATACAGTGTAATCAGACTTTAGACATTAGTATTGACTGCTGACATTTAGCTATTACAGAAAAATATCCTATTAAACAAATTCCACCATAATGCATATACTTGCGTTCGCATCTTGTTATTTACACAACATGCACAAATTGATGAGTGGGGCTAAACAGGTAATGATATAGAAGCAGGCATAGAGTGGCCCATTTCACAAGCTGTCATTTTGACTCTTCAACATAGCTGGATTTAGACTAATGAGGAAATTTTGAGCTCTAAAACTTACAGAATGTTTTTATAGTACAATGACCTCATATATTTCAAAAGATCAATGCAATTTTTGTTTCTCAGTTCAGGACCCCTTCAATAAAATACTGCCATTGCAGCCATTCATTCTAGATTAGATCAGATGTTATTGAGAGACACTGTGTATGTCAGTCCAGACAAAACGTTTGAAAAGATGAAAACCGGAGACTCGCGAGATCAAACGTGACTAGAGAAGGACAACAAATGGAAGATAACGTACGTTGTCAGCTGGCTCTCCAGTGCGCGTTCTGTTTCACTGTGAAAAACAAAGTATGAAGAATATGGGGGATGTATTCTGCTTTCATGGCATTTTTGCGGCTGTCACGTTTCAGCTATAGAAGCACGCAACATCTGGTAAGTGATGCTTGCTCGCTCTCATTGGCTATCATGGGTATCACGTCAGAGGCAGCCCAATCAAAAATCCTAAATATCAAACACATTTGATATTTACGATTTGAGTTCGGAGACGATATGGAGCAGATAAATAATCATAATGACACCACACAACAGAGGATTTTTGGACAAAAAATCGTTTGCGACAAGCCTCGAATCGGGCCACCCCGTTCAGGGGTGCAAATCGGTCTTAAAATCTGCCTTAAAATCCTCTAGTGTGCAGCCGACTTTAGCAAAAACTACAACTGCTTTGTAGGCAATTGAAAGCTCATTATTAGGATTTATATGGTTTGTCAATAAATGTGTGTTGATCAGCAAAGCAGCTGCCACCCAACTTCCACCTCATCGGCCATGGGACTGTGCCATCGATCTGGTGACGCACAACTACCCAAAGGAAAGATATATCCTTTGTCCATCCCAGAGCGCCAGGCGATGGAGGAGTATATTGCTGAAGCCCTGAAGCAAGAATTTATTCAACCCTCTACCTCACCAGCCGCTTCCAGCTTTTTGTTTGTGGGTAAGAAGAATGGAGGTCTTAGGCCCTGCATTGATTACAGACAATTAAACTCCCAAATCATCCAACAACCCTATCCATTACCACTCATTCCTGCCACCCTCGAAGAACTTCGTGGAGCTCAAGTCTTCACGAAGTTGGACCTGCGGAAGCATTGCAACAGCTCAAGAACATCTTCTGTACTGTTCCCTTATTACATCATCCGTATCCGGTACGTTTCTTTTTTTTGGTGGTTGATGGATCAACGGTGGGAGCAGTACTCTATCAAGTGGCTAGTGAGTCGTCCCTGTGCCTACTTTTCTCGTAAGCTAACTCTGGCGGAGCAAAATTATGATGTAGGCAACCGAGAACTTTTGGCCATCAAATTGGCTTTGGAGGAGTGGCATCATTGGCTGGAAGGGGCTGTTCATCCATTTACCATTATCACGGATCACAAAAACCTGTAATACCTATGAGAAGCAAAACGTCTCAACCCCTGACAAGCCAGATGTTCATTATTCTTCACACATTTCAAGTTCAAGATTACCTACCGTCCTGGATCAAAGAGTATCCCTGCAGACGCTCTCTCGACAGTTTACCCACGATTCTCCCTCTGAACCAGAACCCATCATTCCACCTCAACTCATCGTCAGTCCCATCATCTGGGTCTTTGATCAAGAAATCCGACACGCCACCCTCCAAGAGCCCGCTCCGCCGGAATGTCCAGAAGGAAAGATCTACGTTCCCAGCTCCCAACGTCAACTCCTTCTGGACTCCACTCACCAATCTCTGGGCTCTGGACATCCGGGCAGCAGACAAACCCTCTCACTCCTCCATACTCGTTACTGGTGGCCTAGTATGCTCCATGATACCATCAGGTACATCCAAAGCTGCTCAGTCTGTGCCATGTCTAACTCTCCTCGACATCTCCCTACAGGAGAAATGGTACTGATACCCATTCCACAGAGGCCCTGGTCCCATCTAGGAGTAGATTTTGTTACAGATCTACCCCTTTCTGAAGGTAACACTTGTATCCTGGTTGTGGTAGACCGTTTCTCCAAGTCCTGCAAATTCCATCCCCTGAAAGGTCTTCCCACAGCCATGGAAACGGCGGAAGCATTATTCCATCTCATCTTCCGCCACTTCGGTCTCTTCGGACCTCAATTCATCTCTCATGTCTGGAAAGGCTTCTTCAAACTATTGGGTATTTATGTTAATCTCTCTTCTGGTTACCATCCACAGACTAACGGCCAGACTGAGAGGAAGATCCAGGAGCTTGGACTTTACCTCCGGGCATACTGTTCCAACGACCAGCACAATTGGAGCCGGTTCCTCCTGTGGTCCAAGTATCCACAGAACTCTCTCCGCCAGGATACCACCGGATTAACACCATTTCAGTGCGTACTCGGGTATCAGCCTCTGCTGTTTCCCTGGGCGGAGGAACCCTCCAATGTTCACACTGTAGACCACTGGTTTCGAGAAAGCAAGAGAGTGTGGGACTCAGCTCATCACCATCTACAACGAGCCATATGACGACACAAGGGGTTCGTAGACGTTAGACGTCGTACTGCACCTCCTTTTCAACCAGGAGACAAGATCTGGTTGTCCACCAGAGACATCAGTCTGCGGCTACCCTGTCGCAAGCTGAGTCCCCGTTAAATTGGTCCATTTAAAATCCTGAGGCAGAATTCATCCCACGTTCCATGTATCCATTCTGAAACCTTTCTCTCCCTCTGCCACAGATCCCCTGAGAGCTGAAGCTGAACCTCCTCCTTCCGAGATCCTGGACCAACCCTCTATCTACTCAGTTCATGAGATCTTGTATTCACAGCGTTGAGGAGGCCGCCTGGAATATCTCATGGACTGAGAGGGGTATGGACCTGAGGAACGTTCCTGGGTGGCCAGAGACGATGTATTGGATCCCACTCTCTTACAGGAATTCCACCTTTACCACCCAGATCGTCCAGCCCCTAGAGGTCGCAGCCATCCTCGACATCGTGTTAGGGCGTCGGGAGCCACCCCTGGAGGAGGGGGTAATGTCAGGCATTCACAGCAGCCACCCTCACCTTCCACACCACCTGAAGCTCCACCCACCAGATCGTCATCACCCGAATTCTGATTACAAGCACCTGATCTCAATCACCACCCAGTATATATAGCCCAATCCCTCTGAGACTCATTGTCTGGTCTACCGTTCACATCCCCATGTCAACTCCAGACCTCAGACCAATTTCCTGGACTATCTTCCCTCCTGTTGTGATTTCAAAGGACTTTATTCCCACGATCTCAAAAGGACTGTCAGATAAGCCTTACCTGCCATCATTGACATTGTTTCCTGTTCTCCAGCATAATCTTTTAAATAAACTATTGTTACATTTTACTTACCTCTGCCTTTAGTCTCATCTCTACAAGTTCATTACAATGTGTGACTACTAGGCGACCAGAAAAATATTTAGTCGAAGGCAGCCCTAATTCAAAGAATTCTTCTCTCCTGGGACAGTCCTCTGCTGTTATGCAGAGTAATGTGATACGTGTGTGTGTGGTGCTGCTGACATAGAAGATGCATGCACTGCGCCTTGTTTACAAGCAGAGGAATGCACATGCATGTGTCGTGGTGCTCTCCATGATGGCGGACGACTGTCCCGGGAGAATTTTTTTTTTAATAAAATGTTTGTTGTTTGTTTTTCTTAATGTTAATGTTACTTAATGTTAGTACAATGTTATTTAAATGTTAGTATGATGTTCCTGAAACATTCTTTCAATCATTCAAACAGCTGCTGTGAAAAAGCACTGAATGAAAGAGAAATAAGAACACAAACTACAACTTTCTTCAGCCACAGCCTTAGATGAACTGAAGATAAAGAACATTAAATCTCTCAAGATCTGATTAAACAACTCCACAAACAGCATTATCAGCTTCACTTATTACTAACAAAATTGACTAAATTTCTGTCAGATGTCTACAGCAGATCTTATTGAGAATTAACAGAGGTTTAGATGTTGACATCTTATTAAAAATATTTGTAGAGGCCACAGTCATGGAGATCAGCATTTGCTGTAATTGGGCTCTTGATACTTGACATTTGTTGAGTTGCTTCTTTTGTAGCAATTGCAAGTGTTTTCAGAAAACATTTCTGCTTCGATAAAGCAGATTAATTTGTATGCTGGCATAAAGCATGTCACCATTGTTGTGTTTCGTATGCCAAATGTTAATGTCTCTGAGTGTATAAATGACACAAAACATGTTTTAAACAAAAGTTAACAATCACATGTGAGTTTTACATCTCTTAATAACATTTCCTTAAGTCAACAAGTACAGAAAAAAGCAGTTGTTTAAGCCACTTCAATACAGTTTTTTGTCTGTTATTAAAACAGACATGTCGACCTGCTTTATTTTTCTGAAACTACCTGCAATTACTGAAAAAGAAGCAACTTAACAAAAGTCAGGGGTCAAGAGCCCAACTAAATAAAACACTGGTCTGATGGTGACCACAAATGTAACATTTTCAATAAGACATTAACATCTAAACTTCTGTTATTTTCTCCAAAAAGAACTGCCGTAGACATCTGACAGAAATGTCAATCTGGTTAGTAATACTGTAAGTAAAGCTGGTGATGCCCTTTGTGGAGTTGTTTAATCAGACCTTGAGAGATTTAATGTCTTTTATCTTCAGTTCATCAAAGGCTGTGACTAAAGAAAGTTTTAGTTTGTGTTCTTATTTCTTTATCTTTCAGTGCTTGTTCACAGCAGCTGTTTAAACAATTGAAAGAATTTTTCAGGAACATCATGCTTACCTTTAAATAACATTCTACTAACATTAAGGAAACTGAATATTTTATGTTCCTAAAATGTTAAATTTTAAATCAAAATTAAGTTGAAAGAACGTTTGAGGAACATCATACCATTTAAAAACGTTCCTCTAACATCAAGAAAACTGGACATTTTTTATATTCTCAGAATCAACGCTGAATATTTGGAGAACATTCTTACAACAAAATTCTGTTAGCTGGGATGGTAGTACCCTTGCTGTTTATGGAGGAGTTGAAAGCTTTTGAATGTTTAGCCTGTATATGCTCCCACTAAGTCAAATAATGAGAAAGAACCAAATTGCCTATCACAGCTATGCTGGCGATACCCAGATTTACCTAGCCTTATCGCCAAATGACTACAGCCCCATTGATTCCCTCTGCCAATGCACTGATGAAATTAACAGTTGGATGTGCCAGAACTT
>JAHKKF010505782.1:0-11664 GCA_019740295.1 Labeo calbasu
GCTCGTCTGATCACCGGCGGCTACGACTACGACGTGAAGTTTTGGGATTTCGCCGGGATGGACGCGGCGCTGCACGCCTTCCGATCTCTGCAGCCGTGTGAATGGTGAGTCCCGCCGTGTTTCCTGGGTGTTTCACCTCATCTGTCAGGAATGAGCCTCCATCTCCAGTCAAATCACATAAACACTGCCAGATGCTGCCTATTTCTGCTTGTGTGTTTTGTTTTTCCTAGAAATCCCCCTAAAAGTGGCACACAAAAGAGATATTACTATGTTAAAAAGGTATATATTAAAATAAAAATTAAAATATATTTTGCTGATGTTGTTTAAATTGTATAAATTGTATTATAAAAATTGTAAAAAAAAAAATTTAATTAAAAAATGCATTTAATTTATGCTGATGTAGATAAATGTAGTATTTATAACTCTTTTATAGTAATGAAAATCTAATGAAAACTATATAGTAATATGTTATTTTTTTTACATATTTATTTTGGTAACATATAAAACTATATAGTAACAAAATTATATTTACCATGGAGAAAATTAATCCTGTTTTTAAAACATTAATGTTTTTTGGCATTTTGTTATTAATTATAACAAGCACATTCTTTCATTAACTTAATGCAAAAAAAATATTAAAACAACAATATATAGTAATAATAATATAATAATAATATTATCGAAATATATATATTATTTAAACTGTAAATACAACCGTTATGGTGCTATTTTCTAGCACTATTTTTCTTCATGTAAAATAATATTTTTACATATGCTTTTTTAAAAACTAGTCCCTTTTTTGCATTTTGTCATTATAAATTATAATTAAGCACATTTTATTCTCAAATTGACATTAATTTAATGCAAAAACATTATTAAAAACATATATTACAATATGATATTAACAACATTTATATTAGATTATATAGAATGTAATATAATAGATAAGATATGTAGATAAACATATGTGGTGTTTGTAATTAATGTTTTATAGTAATGAATATGTAATGAAATTAAAAACGACCATATAGTAATTTATAATATACAATAAAAATATTTTACTTGAAGAAAACTAGGGTTTTTTGCTTTTTGTGATTATTAATCATAATTGCTTTTTATCCTAAAATTCCTATTAATTTAGTTTGCAAACACAAACACAAACACACACACACACACACAAATATATATATATATATATATATATATGTATTTATATATAATATTATCAAAATGTACATTAGACATATCATTTTAATTGTAAAAAAAAAATATATATATAATGCTATTTTTCTTTATTTAAAAAAACAACTGTTTTTTGTATTTTGACCTTGAAAAAATAATTAAATATATATTGCAGTGTAATATTAATAACATTTATATTAGATAATATAGAATGAATATAGAATCTAATAGATGTAGATAAACACATGTAGTGTTTGTTTTATAGTAATGAAAATCAAATGAGAACAAAACTAACTTCATTGTGATTTATAATATAAAAATATTTTACAAGTTTTTTTTGTCATTATTAATTATAATTAATTACATTTTATCCCCAAATTCCCATTAATTTAATGGGAAAATATATATTACAATTTAATATAATCAAAATGTATATTAGATGTGTTATTTAAATTTTGTAAAAAATATTATTATGGTAAATTATGGTCAAGTTTGATGCCTTTATGTTTATGTAGATAAATGTGTAGTCTTTATGTTTTAAAGTAATGAAATCTAATGGGAATAAAACAAGATTATATTTTACATGAAGAAAATTAGTCCTATTTTTAAAACAATTTTTTTTTTTGCATTTTGTCATTAATTATAATTAATCACTCTATTCCCAAATTCCTATTAATTTAATGCAAAAACATTTTAAATGTATGTTTTACCTGAAGAAAATTAATCCTAACGTGATATTTATTTATTTATATTTTTAATGCATTTATATTTATTTATTATGCATTTTGTCATTATATTAATTATAGTAAAGCACATTTTATCCCCAAATTCCAAATTAATTTAATGCTGAAACATATTACAATATAATATCAGTAACTGTATATTAGATAAATTATTTAAAAAAAATACAGTAATGTTTGTTTCATTTATTTTAAGCTTATGTAGACAAATATATATAGTGTTTATAATGTTTTATATTAATGGGAAAGGTAATGAGAATAAAATAAAATTATAAGTTAAAACATAATGATTATTTATTTATTCATTTTTCATTTTGTCATTATTAATTATAGTTAAGCACATTTTATTTCCAAATTCCAAATTAATTGAATGCTAAAACATATATATTACAATTTAATATCAGTAAATATATATTAGATAAATTATTTAAATAAAAAAAAAAAAAAATACAAGAATGTTTGATGCATTTATTATATGCTTATGTAGACAAATATATATAGTGTTTATAATGTTTTATATTAATGGGAAAGGTAATGAGAATAAAATAAAATTATAAGTTATGTGAAGAAAATGATTCCCATAAAACATAACGATTATTTATTTATTTATTTTGCATTTTGTCGTTATTAATTATAATGAAGCACATTTTCAAATTCCCATTAAATGAATGCAAAAATAAAACAGATTTTCCATATGAAGCCTATTTTTAAACAGGCCGTCGTTTTGCAGTGGGATCAGCCCGGTCAGATAAACGCACCCAGATGCTGGGTATTTTTGTTCTTGTCTTTTGTTTTTCCTTGAAATCCCTCTAAAAGTGGAAGCCAATTGTCTCGAGGTATTGAAATCCAATTGGCTGAGGCTGTGCGCGATTTACTAAAGCGCCACGGCACATTAACAAGTTCATCAACCCAGGTACGGTGGCATCCTTTTACCAGCAGACGGCGAGCAGAGCGGCCAAAGAAAACACGCGGCCCATGTGGAGCCCATAAAGCCGCTGACCCGGAGAGGGTAACAGGAATTTCCAGCGGACCTCTGCCTCTGATGGCCGTGTTTTCTTCTTCTCTGCGCTCTCACAGAGTCATTGACACCGTTTACAGTCTCTGCAGGACGGCAGCGCTCAATCTGACTCTAATTGTGCTGAATTCGCTCTCCAACAGCGCAGAGATGATGAATCGCTTCCAATTGGACTCAATTTGCACAGATTATCCTGTGTTATCTTGTGCTTGTACTGTATTAGCACAGTTTACGTGGCCGAATCCACTCGTCGGGAACACGTCTGGGTCATGTTACGAACCAGAATACGTGTGATACACGTTGCTTTCAAATGTAGACTTTTTAAGACCTTTAATTCTTTTTGCTTTTGTCGTTTTAATGAGAGTTGAGCACATTTTTACTATTGCTGTAATGCAAAAATAATGATATATTATTTAAATTGTATTCATGCACCGTGGTAGTGTTTGTAGTGTAGCTTTCAATTTATTTAAATAAAAAGTAATTGCATTGCGGTGATGAGAATAAAAGAAAAGCGAACCACATTGTCCTATATATGTATATGTATGTACAAATTAAAAATAAATGCCTGAAAATTAAGCACAATTTTTATTTCAGCTTAATTAAATAAAAAATATATTTAAATAAATATTAAATAAATAAATAAATATTTGATTCATTTTATTTTTGACATTTCAAAATTAAGATAAATTTAGCTTAATATTTATTTTACACTGCTTTAGTTTAAAAAATGTAAAATATTAATTACTTTTTTCATAATAGGATTCATATGGAAAAAGTCATTTCTGTTTTATTGTTTGCATTAATTTAATGGGATTTTTGGGGAAAATTGTGCTTAATTATAATTAACAAAATGCAAAATAAATTAATAAATAATCATAATGTTTTTTTTATGGGAATAACTTTCTTTGTTTAAAATATAATTATATTTCCATTACTATAAAACATATAGTATAAATACTATAAATTCCCCATGTTTAAAACATAAAATAAAACCTATTTTATTGTGGTCAGTATCTTCTGTAAAGCAAAAAAATGGGTTCTTCTTTTGAACTTTTTATATAGGTTTAACAATACTTTAATGACTAAAACAGTGTAAAATAAATGTCTAAAAATTAAGCAAAATTTTATTTCATCTTAATAAA
Organism: Labeo calbasu; assembly: GCA_019740295.1. Taxonomy (NCBI): domain Eukaryota; kingdom Metazoa; phylum Chordata; class Actinopteri; order Cypriniformes; family Cyprinidae; genus Labeo; species Labeo calbasu. The sequence goes on from JAHKKF010505782.1 coordinate 4,080, forward strand.
ATAAAAAAAGTACAAATTATGCAATTTTTATATTTATTGATTTATTTTATATTGGTGGTTAGTGTGAAGTCAGACATTTATAGTATAAAATAAAAAAAAATATGCTTTTAAATATTTAATAATTACTATGCTAATTTTGCATTACATGCTGTTTTTAAATTATTTGTATGAATTATTTTAACATTTATTCATTTAAATAAATTATTTTAATATTTATTAATATATTTGACCTTATTTTCATTAAAAATGAAGCACTTTGTTAAAAAGATAATTTAAATTCATATTATAAATTATTATATGAATATTTTAATTCAGTAATACAATTAAAAAGATTATTTAAGTGTTAATCAGCCTGTCTGTTTGAAAGAAAGTAAAGCCTTTTTATTTATTTATTTATTTATGTATTTATTTATTTATTTATTTTTATTCTTTACAAATCTCACTATCTTCTGTAGAGCAAAATATATTTTTTTATTTATTCTTGTTTTGAAATGTTGTATGGTAAAATATAGATTTATCTTGCATTGGTGGTTAAAGTGAAATCAGACATTAACAAATTATAGTATAAAATACAAAAAAATGAATAATTTTATATGTATTTAAATATTTAAATAATATTTAATAATAATTACTATACTATTTTTACTGTACTATTTTTGCAATAAATGCTGTTTAGATTCTATTTAGTAAATAAAAAACATGATATTTAAATTAAATACTAATATATTTTAAAACCAAATAGTGAAAGTCCTAATATGATCTGCTATCAGGCCAGTGCCTGTAATAACACTCTGATCTGGTCTTATGAGTATTTTTGTTGTAAAATGGTGTGTTTGTGTGTGTCGTTGCAGTCATCAGATCAAGTCTCTGCAGTACAGCGTGACTGGCGACGTCATTCTGGTGGTGGCGGGAAACTCTCAGGCCAAAGTTCTGGACCGCGACGGATTCCAGGTCCTCGAATGTGTCAAAGGAGATCAGTACATTGTGGACATGGCCAATACTAAGGTAACTTTAAACACACAAAGGGATAGTTCACCCAAAAATGAAATTTTATGTTAATTAACTCACTCTCAGGCCATTTGAAATCAGTTCGTTCATCATAGAAACATATATACGCTGATATTTCGGCTCATTTACAGTTGGAGTGACTGACGAACTGATTCAGATGCTTCAGTTTGATCTGATGAACTGGTCAACAAGTTCACCAAAAAGAATCAGTTCAAAAGAATCGGTTCAAATGAATGATTCTTTTGGTCTTGCACAAACCGATTGTTTCGCTTCATAAGACCTCAGTATATTGTCACATGTTTGTATGAATGTTTTAATTCAGTGATACAATAAAAAAGATGAAGATAATCCATCTGTTTGAAGAAAATAAAGTCACATTTTGGAATTGTGTGTATATATATATATATATATATATATATATATGTATTTGTGTATATATGTGTGTGTGTGTTTAACAATACATTAATAACTACAACTAAAACAGTGAAAAATACACATCTAAAAAAAATAATAAAACATATAAATATGTATATAATATTTTGTATGCATTTTAGATGGTAAAATATTTATTGATTCGTTTTATATTGGTGGTTAAAGTGAACATAAAAAAAAAATATATATATATATATATATATATATATATATATAAATATATAAATATATATGTATATGTATATATGTGACCCTGGATCACAAAACCAGTCATAAGGGTATATTTTTCAAAATTTATACATCAACTGAAAGCTGAATAAATCAGCTTTTCATTGATATATATTAGGATATGACAATATTTGGCTGAGATACAACTATTTAAAAATCTGTAATCTGAGGGTGCAAAAAATCAAAATATTGAGAAAATCGCCTTTAAATTCATCCAAATAATATTCTTAACATTGTATATTACTGATCAAAAAGTAGGTTTTCATACATTTACAGTAGGAATTTTACAAAATATCTTCATGGAATATGATCTTTACTTAATTTCCTAATGATTTTTGCTGTAAAAGAAAAATCAATAATTTTGACAATGTACAGTGTATATATATGTACTGTGTGTGTGTGTGTGTGTATATATATATATGTATATGTATATGTATATGTGTGTGTCTGTATGATATACATTTATTTTTATATAAAGCATTTTTTATGCTTTTAAATATTTATCAATTAATATTCTATTTCTTTACATTCTTTTTAATAATTTATGTGAATTATTTCAAATATATTACTTTATATAAATTATTTTAATATTTATTAATATATTTGACCTTATTCCAGTTGGAGTGACTAATGGACTGACTCAGACGCTTCAGTCCGATTTGATGAACTGGTTCAACTAGTTCACCAAAAAGAATCAGTTCAAAAGAATCGGTTCAAATAAATGATTTGTTCGATCTTGCACGGGCAGTTGTTTCGCTTCATAAGACCGCAATATATCGGCAGGAGCCACAGGAATTAATGTTGTGTTTGTTTTTATGTTTTATTTGACTCTGCCTTTAACCATCTCTTTAAATGCAAAGGTCAGAAAGTGGAAAAACAATTTCAGCTGATTTGTGCTCAGTATCTGCTCTGCTAGTTCACAAGCTCGGAGTGTTTCTCAGTTCTCATGGTCTGTTTGTTTGCTGCATCTGGATACTGTTTGTTGACTGTGGCGTAATGAGGTGTACACGAACTCCATCAGAGGCAAACGGCCACTAAATATTGCACCTGGTCCTTTGGCCCGTCCACATACACACCGTCCCTGTGTATTCAGCGTGTAAAGCGCGTCCGGATGACGGTCGCGTCACTAATGTAGTGTGTCGACACGCCACAGTCGCTGCAGGACAGGCCGCTTCTGCTTGCGGTTTTCTCTCCTCTTTGGGTTCTTTCTGTACCCTAGCGAGTGCATTTCAGCAGCAAACATAAATATTGTTGTCTTCAATCATTGTCAGTGTCATGGTTTGCTGTTGAAGGATGCCAACTGGACGTCCATAACAGAAATACTTGAATTCAGTCGGTTTTATGGTCATAGTTAGTTAGTTCCACATGTGAACACTCTCGGTGTACGCTACAGATACACTTGTATACTGTTGTACTATTTATTAATAGTACTTTTTTGTTTTTATATTTTCATTTGTATTTTTTTAAAGTGATTTTTCATGTGCTTTTGATGTTTTTTTCTGGGAGGAAATAATTACAATTTTCTGCTCACCAAGGATGCATTTATTTGATCAGAAATACATTAGAAATTGTGAAATATTATTCTAATTTAAAATACCTGTTTTCTGTGCGAATATGTGGTAAAATGTAATTTATTCCTGTGATCATAGCTGACTTTTTAGAATCATTACTCCAGTCAAAATCATATTTGACTTTTGATTCTTTATTGGAATTTTATTCAGATATTATTTTTATTTACTTATGATTCAGATTATTTACTGAAATTTCAAATAAATGAAATTTAAATAAAATTCAAATCTGAATAAAATTCAAATATATTAATTTTATTCAGATTTAAATTTTATTAAGTATTAATATTGCATTTTTTTTATATATATATTACATGTTATTTATTTGTTTGTTCGTTTATTTGTGATTGATTGAAAGTGTTTATTAGATTTGTCAATTTTATTAAGATTTTATTTTTATATATATCTTAATATGATTCCAATTATTTATTGGAATTTTAACAAAAACTCTTTCATTTATCTGTAAAGATGCATTTCCAAAGGGGGAGGAGATGGCGACTTCAAGTAATAACAACGACAAACATTCACTATTTATCGACACATTTTTATACAATAGTGAGTGAACAGCTGTCAGTCGGTTAGCCAGAGACCTACGAGCTGTGCGGCGCGAACACAACACACACACACACACACACACACACACACACAACTAAACACGTATTTTGCATGATACAGAGTAACGTTACACGAGAGCAACAAGTTTTAAAGGATTACTTTTATTATTAGTACTTTAGTACTTTATTTACTAGTACTAAATTAGTAATTTAGTACTTTTATTATTTTTTTGTGTTTAATCTTTATATTTTATTTTATTTCAAGAAGAATATTTAATCATTTTGAAGAAATAGTTTTTGTGGAAGTTTAGTCGCTGGGGTTTTGTGTCTGTGGTCAGTAGGTCCAAACAGAGCATCTTTTGTTTCCTGTTTAGAGTCACTGACTGACAGGAAGCAGTTGTGATGCGTTAGCCATCCATATAATGCATTTCTGGTGTCAAACAATGCGTCAACGGAGCCAAATATCTGCTCTGAGTTTGTGTTTTGTATCTCATGAGGCCAGTGTGTGTGTCTTGGGCGTTGTGAAGGTCAAATGAACAAATGCTGCAATAAAATATTCAGAACATATTTGTTATGATGCAGTGGATGAATGGTTCGTTTTAATAATGCGCTTTAAACAACGCAGCATGTGCTCATCATTACAGACAATCACTGACAGCTTTATTTATTCTCTCAGAATAACTTTATAAATGCATTTTGCTGCATTTGCTTTGATTGGACGTTCATTTCCTGTTTCTAAATGAACACTTTAGAATCAACATTGGAAACATGTTTTCTTCTGCGAGTGTGAATGTGAAACTTCGTTAGGAAGCAATGCAGGACAGAACATCACGTTCAGGATATTTATTAGCAGTGCTTTTATTAAGTCAAGCACCATTCTTTGTGTTGGCCATAGTTGGTGAACAAATGGCCCTCATTATTTTACAATGATGTAAACATTTCGTTAATTCGATTTTGCTCCACTCACACAACCTTTGATTCAGAAGTTGGGGAACGAATTAAATTCATCCATAATAAGACAAAAAAAAAAGATTAAGAAATAATAAACTAAGCTTTGTTTTCATATTGACTTTGATCGTTCCTATTATTTTTATGAAATGCTATTTATATTTTTTAAATAAATTACGTTTAAGTTGTATAATTAATTAATTAATTATTTAATTAATTAATGATTCAGATTCAGATTATTTACTGATATATTTATATATTTATATTCATATTTATTGGGATTTTTATAAAAAAAAAATTATGTATTAATGTGATTTAAATTGTTTATTTTAATTTTATTTGTTTTAAGTTAAGTATTAATATGGTGTAAATTATTTCCTAAAATTTCAGATTCTGTCTTTTATATATTATTATGATGTAAATTTATTTATTTATTTATTTGATTGATTGATTAAAATTGTTTATGAGATGTATATTTAGTTATTTTATTTACATTTATATATTAATATGATTCAAATAATTAAAGCTATTTTTCAGATTAAATTATTTTTTATTAATAAGACTGAATTTTAAGACTGAATTTTATTCAGATTTTATTTTTATTTATTTATTATGATTCAAATTATTTAGTGAAGTTGTGTTTAGATTTTATTTTAATTAATTTATTAATGAGTCAAGTAATTTATTGAAATTGTATTTAGATTTTAGATTTATTTACTAATATCATTCAAATTATTGATTGGAATTATTATGATTTAAATTACTTTTTGAAATTTTATTCAGATTTTATTGTTATTTATTAATATGAATTGAATGAATATTAATATTGGAATTCCATTCAGATTTTATATTCACTCATTTATTTATTTTTTTTAATATTTTAAATTATTTATTATTTTTTATTTATTAGTATTAACTGAATTAATATTGGAATTCTGTTCAGTTTTGTTTTCTGTTTAGTTTTTGCATTTATTTATTTTATTATTCATGTTCCTTTTTTAGTTTGTTTTATAGATGTTTATATTTGTATAGATTTTATTTTTATTTATTAATGATTCAAATTATTTATTAAAGTTTTATTTATTTATTTATCGTTATGATTCAGATTATTTATTGAAATTTTATTCCGATTTTATTTGTATGTATTATTATTGATTGAATTATTATTGGAATTCTGTTCAGTTTTTGTATTTGTTTATTTTATGAATATTTGTTTATTAATATTTTATTAATATTTTATTTTTATTTATGTATTAATTCGAGTCCAATTATTTATTGAAATGTTATTTATTTTATTTAGATTTTAAGTTTAATTATTAATATTTATATTAGAATTCCATTTAGATTTTATTTTTATTTAATTATTAATATGATTCAAATGGGATTCTATTCTCATTCATTTATTTATTTATTTGTTTCAAATCATATATTGAAACTGTATTCTCTTCTTTTATTATTATTATTATTATTTTATTTTTTAATGTGATTCAGATTTTAATTATGCTTAATTTGCACGTTGCACACTGATGATCGTCTCAACCTGTCGTCTGTCCTCTTGTAGGGTCACACGGCGATGCTGAACGGCGGCTGCTGGCATCCCAAAATCAAAGAGGAGTTCCTGACCTGCTCCAATGACGGGTGAGTCGTCGAACACGAATCCTTTCAGCTTATTAAGTTTAATTTGCACATGTGTTATGATTGGAAATGCATTTAAACATTTGAAGGAAACTCGATCACGCTCTCGAGTGGCATTTTTGTTTTTATACTTGAGTAAGTTCATGGCCTTTCTGAAAACCCTTTGTTCTGGAGTTTTAACCCGTAATCCCAGGGGATTGTGGGTATTTCACTGGGCTTTTTGTGAAACTTTCCAAACAACGTGGAGCCAAATGCCTGATTGTCTTAATCACATTTAACATTTATACTCTGTAAAAAGCGCATCAAACAAGATCCGTTCTCAGAAGTCAGAACTTAAAGCTGATATGTTGTTTGATTACATTTCTTTTTATTTGATTAAAATAACTTGCATGGCAGTCATCAGAAAGTGAGTCAGATTCAGTGATTCACTTTTCCAGACTGCTCATGTTGGCAATTCAGGAATCGCCCCATAAGAATCAGTAGTTTCGTTTATATTCTGATGTTGAGTCAGTAAGTGAGTCTTGATTCAGATTCAGTGAGTCATCTGTTAGTCTGATTAGGTTTCAGGGAGTCATTTGTCAGACAATTTAAAGATTCTGTTCATTAAGAGGACATTTCATTTTTTTGTATCCAGTTCTCTCTATAAGAGCCATTTGTTCATAAGAATCATAAGAAGAGTCGTTTCGAGCACATTTTAATGTTCTTCTTTAATTAAAGTAATATTTTTTTGGCAATCATCCAGTCAGTAAATAAGTCTGATTCAGTGAGTCATTTGTAATTTAGGAATCATTCTATAATAGTCCTGTGTTCATATGAGTCAGTTTTCACATTTTTGGATTTTTCTTAAATCAAGGTAGCAATTATGTTAGTGATTTTGTCAGTAAGTGTCTGATTTAGATTCAGGGAGTCTTTTGTTAAATGCAGGCAGTGCTTATTGATTGATTGATTGATTGATTGATTGATTGATTGATTGATTGATTCAGTCCATTAAAAATCTATTCATAAAAATAATTGATGAAAATATATAATTAAAAAAATATATATTATTATTAGTAGTAGTAGTAGTAGTAGCAGTAGTATTTTAACCAGTTCAGAAATCAGTTCATAAGAAATAATATAATTAAAATTGTATTTATTTGTTAATGCAATTCAAAATCAATTCATAAGAATAATTTATAAAAATATTTTATTTAACCAATTCAAAATCAACTT